>OV277865.1:46072500-46360000 GCA_922989275.2 Gari tellinella
TATTGTATAAAACAACTCTAGCTAGTCGAAAATTTACTTGACATAACTTGAATTGTTCACTTACATTTTCATGTGTGAATGCGTTAAAAGATACATAAAATTTAGATGATAGACAATTTAAAATTCAGACTTATGATAAGCACGCCATGGGAACGTACAGTATACTAAATGCTGATCCCGAGGGATACCGTTACATGTAACCTGGTGCTTATATGTTGGATGCTGATGGTAGGGATTGCCCGATCTCTTTGATACAAGCTGGTTGCAGGTCTGAGGTATAATTCGTGAACAGCTTATTTATAAATAAGTTAAGGGTGTAGTTCAGCCATGGAGAATGCAGGTCGGTGGGGCGGGACCAGGCATGGTGTGAATTACTTGAGAAAGTTATAAATTACTTTACAAGTTTACAATCACATTGCTAAAGAGTTATATTACAATTACCATTACGCAACGTTTACATAACATTTTGTAATGCATTAAATTACAACTACATTGGCAAAGTAATGCATTACATCGATCGTACATTACATTTTGATAACAGTCCAAAACATTACTAAAAAGACTAATAAGCATATCCTATATAACTGATAGGTTATCATTTACAAGTTCTTTGTCAACTACATAATCAAAGATGCAAAACTTAAGAATACATGTATGCAAGTACATTGTATACAGTTTAAAAAGTCAAATCCTTTTTAGCTGTACACTTCTTGGTTGAATTACTGCTATCGAGGGGTTCAACTGTACCAATACAAAATGTATAAATGTCACTGCTGCATATAACATCATTACAGTTTCAAATGCATTGTCTGGTAGATGCATTAAGTCAAACATGAATACTTAACCCTTTACGCCATAGCCTGTTTCTATTCTTGAAGATATATGACCACTTATTGAACGTAGTTTAAAGTATATCGGTGATACTCGATATCAATACACGTGAACAAGTGAAAATATTTATCCCTCTTTTACATGTACAGTAGAACCTCTCTAATACGACCACTAAAAAGAAGGCTAATTGTCTGTATAAAAAACAGGTGACAGCTTAAAGCAGTGTAAAAGTGAAACAGAAAGGTCCTGTAGGAGCTTTCTGTTTCACTTTCGCATTGCTTTAAGCAGTCACCTGTCTTAAACGACTAATATTTGACACAAGTTAGTGGACGTATTAGAGAGGTTCTACTGTATATATAATATTTACATCGATTCCAATGACATTCATATTCTTACAATGTGTCGCAACAGAAACATTGCAGCATGTGTCTATGAAAATATTGATTAGATTATTGACAGTATATTGTACAACATAGAAGCATCCAATGATTTTTAAAAGTAATTAGCAATCTGACATGAATTAATCCTCAGGGTGCTGCTCGCGACATTGCATAATGAGAAGGGGCCTTTGTTTGACATCAAATACGTGGCCTTCTATGAAATAGAATACTATCAGGGGGGTCATTCTACGACATCGAATAAAGACCGGGGGTCATTCTACGACATCGAATAATGACCGGGGAGTCATTCTACGACATCGAATAAAGACCGGGGGTCATTCTACGACATCGAGTTATGACCGGGGAGTCATTCTACGACATCAAATAAAGACCGGGGGTCATTCTACGTCATAGAATAATGACCGGAGTTATTCAACGACACTGATTGATGACAAGGGTAATGAGGCAACATTAAGCAGCGTCCGATCTGGGTATAAGTTGTTTGTAGATGGTGTTAAATGTACACATAAACATGATAAACTGTTAAATCATATCAGCAAGAATTGGCAGAACACAACATAGCCCGCTTGTAGTGGCTTTATTTGAATGATGGCAATTTGATCGGTACTTCAGGGCCCAAGGTTATAAAGAGTTTGAGTCGAGTCTGGGTGTTTGCGCTAATCTGACCAATCAAGTGCCTGACAACGATCTCAGGCAACAGATATCACGATACTCACAATATTGGTCACTTGCTAAATACGACAAGGGTACATTTCTCAGTTGCTAAGGTATGCAGGGTAAAGAGTTTTACAAGTAAACATTACTATAATACTTAAGTCATTCGAAGTGACACTACCTTATTAAAATGTAAAGCCGGAGAACACTAAAAACACAAGGAATGGTAATAAATAGATGACCAAACTCTACCTGCAAGTGCAGCTTAATAAAGGCTTTACAGTTGTTTTGATACCAACTTTACTTCAGATTTAACGACCGAGATCAAACTCGAGTCAGTGTCTTGAGACTAGAACAGTTGAAACGAACCCCGCAACCAAAGCACATATTAGATCAAAGTTTGTTGGCCAAACTGAGATACTTTTCAACAGTACTGTTGTGTTTTCGAAAAAATAAATGTAAACCTTTAGTCATGTTTGAAAAGAAACGCATTAAGAAAATTCCAAAGCTTTTGTCACGGAGCCCCCTCAAAATCTCCCAACTTTGGGCACTGACGTATTGACTTGCCAACTGACAGGTATCCTTCTAAACCAATAGAAAGTACATGTATGAGCGCCGTGGTACCAAATAAACGCCATAAAAATTGTTTATCGAAAAATAATGTAAAAGGTCAAGGTCACAGTGACCTGAAAAGCGAACAATTTACAGGCTATATTATAGGCCACTATTGCCATGGCAAGCTGTACCCACACACCAACTTTGGTAAATCTTGTTGATGTAATAAAGAAAATATGGTCTAAACAAAAGGTACATGTGAAGACGGAATCAATTCCAGACACGCGCAATTTTGTCACTACATACGCCCAAAATTGAGCTTTGGGGTATAAATACACATTTAGCCCTTGCAAAACTAACTTTAAACCAAATATAAAGGTAAGTATAAAGGGGGTCATTTTTCGACAGAAGGGGGTCAATATTCGACGATGGGGGGTCCTTTTTCGACGACAGGGGGTCATTCTACTACGTCGAATTTTGACCGGGGGGTCACTTTTCGATGGGGGTCAAAATACTTCGTTACACCGGCACCCCTCTTGACAACTCAAATAAGGGCATTCGAGAATTTTAAATATCATTATAATTATGTTATTGCACTGTATTTAAATGTTTAAAAATGCCCACCACACTGTATAAATGTTTGATATTTGAAGATGTAAAGTCAATATCTTTATGTTTAATTTCAGGAAAACCAGTCAATCTAAAAGGATAACTCACCTGAATAATACTTCGAATACATCGTCTGATAAAACAACTTGTATAGATAAGCAGCTGAATCTATTAGTTGCAAACACTAAACCAGAACTAACAACTCTAACACAATCAACAAACGGACAACCGCGAAGAGCATCATACATCAACCGTCGACTGTCAGAATTTAAACTGGCAATAAAGAAAACAACACCGGGAAACGAAAAACCTAAAAGGACCCGTATGTTTGACGTGTCACTTTTCAGAAATTATGCATTTGTAGCACTAATCATACAGATTTTCCTGTTTTCTGCATCATTTGGTGGGACTTTTGTGTTTTTGCCAGCATTAGCACTGACTAAAGGGCTGACCAAAATAGAGGGCGCATATCTTGTGGCGATGATTGGAATATCTGACGCTCTGTCGCGAGTTCTAATGTCAGCATTTTTAGATCTGAAAAAGGTCAAGAAATTCAGATTAATGATTTATAATATAATGATGTTTTCGGTTGGTGTGGTGTCGGGGACCATCCCTTTAATGAGAACGTTCGGACATTTCGCCGCAACAAGTTTGCTATATGGTCTAGTGACAGGAACAGTTGTGTCCCAGAAATCAGTAGTACTTGTGGATATTCTAGGCGTAGAAAAGCTGTCGTCCTCGTTTGGATTGCTACTAATGTTTCAAGGAATTGGAATTTTGATAGGGCCAGTAGTTGGAGGTAAACACACCATTAAATCCCCTCATATATGTTCGTAGCACACTGAATAGTAGACCAGTTGATGGTAAATCAGACAGGTGGCAGCTTAACTCTTTCCTCCCTAAAACTTTAAATGGACAATTCCAGTTTCAATTAAGTCTAGTCCATTTCTGACTTTAAAGGGTTGTTTTTGTCAATGTTTGGCATTATGACAAACAGTGAGGACCCTGATCAGAGGGCTCCTTAAGGAGCCCTCTGATCTGGGTCTTCACTGTTTTCATAGGACAAGTGTACAATTCACATGTACACTGTTTGATCATGACGCCTATATGCGGGACTAGGGTTCAAAGGGTTAAAACAAGATGGTAGTAAAACAGAAAGTTCCGGTCTGATTCGTTTCGTAAAATCGCACTTAAAAATGCAAATTTAGAAATCTTAGGATTTTTCATGTCAACTTATGGCAGCCCTGTTTCACTCTAAGATATATTAACTCATTGACCATTTATGTTTCTAATAAATTGTTTCAGTTTCAAATTAAGTCTAAGGGGGGGGGGGGGGTTAATACAGATATTGAGATTTTAAATTTTTGAACAAATACTCTGATCTGGAACCCTGCAAACGCAATGCAACAAACATCAAATCTAGAAGACGAGGAAAAAATTATCACAGTCTTAGTGGAAAATAGTTTGAATTCTGATCAGACCCGACATTATTTTTGTATCTGTATCCATATTGTATGCAATGAACACGGTTGTATCACTGTAGCTATTTGCGAATTCTTAAACATTGTAAATGTCTTTTTTCATTTCAGCTTTATTCAAGGACTTCATGGGCTCATACGAAATGTCTTTCTACTTTGGCTCAATTGGAATAATAATCGGTGCAATTATTTTGGCGTCAGGGAACGTTTGGCTGCACATACAGCGAAAAAAGACAAAACAAAGAACAGCTGCAGATGTTTGATATGAGTTAAACGAGTACAGTGGAGATTCCTTAACGTTTAACCCCTTCAATGTCGTGACGTCATCAATTTTAAACAATTGTCTTCTTTTATTTCTTAAATTTTAATGTTTGCTATTTTGACTAAAGATATATTAAAATGAGTGTCAAACAGTGTGGATTCTGATCAGACGCCGCGTAACGCGGCGTCTGATCAGGACCCACACTGTTTGCAAAAAATTGTTGTGCTCGGGGTAAGGCAGTGAAGGGGTTAAAGCCAAACAGAATGAAAACTGAGTGCAATAAAATGTAGAAAATAACAAAGTTTCCAGATGCTTCAATGTTCATACTAGCTCACCATGGCACTTTAGATTGTCCTGTGCCCGTCGGCGTCCGTTCGTCGTCAACAATCTCTTGAAAAAAAACATCCCCTCCTAAATTACTTGAAGGCATTTTACCAAACGTGCTAGGAATTATTCTTATATGTTCCTCTTTCAAAATTGTTCAAACATTTCCGGTCCGTTGCATATCTAGGTCACAGGAGCTAAACTAGATTGTTTCAATGTAAACTTAAAAAGTATTCTTGCAAAAACCAAAAGGGCCAGATGTTAAGATATTTTGCACACGGCATCATATATAGGTCCATGCACTATCAAGATTGTTCAAAGTTTGCCCCGAGGTCAAAATTGGACCCGCCCCAGGGGTCACTTTTTTACATATAGTTATATAGTGAAATCAGGTCCTTGATATTTAGCATGGTGACACTTCTAGAGGTACTTTACCGATAATGTTCAAATGGTTCCAGTCCATTGCATATATAGGTCGATGAGCCAAAAATAGAATTTTTCAATTAAAACTTCAAAAATCTTCTTGTTTGAAACCACAGTAATCTGAGCTTAGATATTTGGCAAAAAGCATAAAGTACAGGTCCTCGTCCCTGGGGTAAACAATGATCCAAACCCGGGGGTCACAAAATTACATAGTTATATAGTGAAACTTCAAACATCTAATTTTCTGCACTTTATATGGACAGAGCTTTGTTACTTGGCGTGGTGAAACTTCTAGAGGTACTTTACCAGTATTGTTCAAGTGGTTTGAGTGAGTCTGTTGCATATGTAGGTCACAGGAGCTAAAATAGATTGTTTCAATGAAACCTTAAACAATAATTTCATACACAACAGCACACTGAGCTTATATATTTGGCACACAGCATCATCTACTCAGCAATTGACACATTAATATTGTCATAATTTCCAAGATATGTTACATTTACATCAACTGTTCCAGGTGGGCGATTTAGGGCCGTATACGGCTCTTGTAATATATACAATGGAGAAAACGTTATTTTTTCCCAATAAACGCGTTTACGCTAAAACTATTTTTTGCAGTACAAACAGTTTGGAGCCAGATCAGACGCCGGGTAACCCGGCGTCTGATCAGGCTCCAAACTGTTTGCCACCAAGATATACATGAATTATCAGAATTGTCAAAAAGTTGTACTTTTCTACGTTTTAGTGTTTTGCGTTTGCGTACGTTTGCGTTTAAACGGGAAAGAATAACAGATTCTCCACTGTACATACGACTAACAGTTTGGAGCCAGATCAGACGCTAGGTAAAACGATTTCTAACTACAAACAGTTTGTAAGGGAAATAATTGTTTTACCACATACGCCTTTTTTGGGAAAGAATAACGTCTTTTCGACTGGATTCAGTTAACTCCAAATGTGGACAAAAGTCAATAAGCTAGTACAATGGATTAAAACATTATTATTTCCCGCAAACGAAACGCAAACAACTAAGTGCAACAACATAAAGAAAATAACATTTTTGTTTAAGAAATTTCTAACGATTCTTTTTAATCTGAGTGGCATACAGTTTGGAGTATGTTCAGACGCCGGGTCACCCGACATCAGATCTGGCCTCAAATATTTATTACGGGGGTCAATGTGTTTCATTACGCCGGTAGAGATGTGGTGTACCTACTATCAATTCAATAACCACAGAGACCTTCATATCTTGTCGTGGTTCTGGAGTTAAATTTTCACAGGGAATTGTCTCTGTTTTTAAGACCGAGCTCACCCCTTCTGCCAAGAACTAACGGAAAGGCATGTCGTTGGTTTTGATATCATGCACTGTCTCGCAATGAATGAGATTAGCCGAAATCATCTTTTTGAAACCACCATTATCTCATCTCATCATCCCTTATCTTTCATCGCGCTATATGACCTTTGTGTGTTGGAGTGCCGTAAAACCCAAACTATCCACCCATCAGTCCAATAACTATACATGCAAACCAGCTCAAGGAGTTATTCGAGCAGGTCTTCACTGTTTTCAAAATGCATCAATATACACTATTAGCATTAGAAGGATCAAACAATGCTAGCGAATTAATAACATAAACATACTTCGCACTTTCATTATTTGATTCTGCATTCGAATGTCGATTATGAATTTATTTAAATAATCTTTCCAGCATTATCGATTGTTAACCACATTGGTTAAAAGTTATCAATTATTGATACAATTTAAACATCACTCCACTGTGACCAATTGCAGTCTTGTTCCGCATGATATTTTATTTAAGCTGTAGATTGCAGATTGCAGTCTAACACACGTAGGCTCATATTGCAAGCTTTAACTACTGACAGCAAATTCCAAACGAGTTTACCCCATACAGTGACACCCCTCTAAACCGGACATGTGTAGGGACACCATAAAGTTCCGGTTTAGAGGGCTTACCAGTTTAGAGGGGTTTTCAACCATTACTCGATAGCTTGTTTCTAGTATGGAAGATAGCTGACCACTTAAAGTAGTTTGAAAGTAAAGCAAAATGCGCCTTAAGGCGCATTCTGCTTTACTTTTAACCTGCTTTAAGCTGTCATCTACTAGAATATAGAAAATATTTTTGATGATACATATTCATGAACGTAGAATAAAGTGCGTATTTGTGGTGTTATTTTGAATAAAGAAGGGTTGGAAACGGGACCAAAGTTTGGTTCGGTTTAACGAGACGTCCGGTATTTAGATGTTCCGGTGTGGAGGGGGTTCCAATGTACATATTACAAAGATGCAGTAAGAGTTCTTAAATATATAGATCTACATGCTAGGAAGGTTTGGCAAAATGTTATAAGAAGCTATAATAGCAGTTGCTTTATTCAGATGGCAGATTTATTTAGCTTATGAGTAATGCAGAACGCTCCATTAGGAATTGTTTGCAGTAATTAGATGCATCCACATTCACCTCTCCTTAAAGCTCCGCTTACGTATATACACGTTGATGAACAGGAATATACATGTATAGCATATATGTTTAGGGACCGATACATTTTCTTGGTTTTCAGGACGTCATTGGTTTCCGTCGAATTGCTGCCATAGTGATAACGCGTTACACTGTGAAACCAGGGATCGTGAGTTCGATCCCCCGCCTGACCAATCCCCTCGTTTTGAATGATTGATTGAGTTAGGTTTTACGGCACAATGACAAATTAAATAGTTATGGAGTTGAGAAACGACGATATATATGGCGACACTTACACAAAAAACAAAACCAACAATAAAAAAAAGAGAAAAAACAACCAAAAACTAGAGAATAGCACAAATATGACGAATCACCAACACGCCCTATCTCTATATGTTTTATTTAAATTATATGCATTAGAAAGATATCAGGTAAATGATGTTTGCTAATCTTATTTGCTGTTTAGCAGCGTATGAAATCAAAACCTTCCTGTCTTCATGTTAGTCCTTGCCAGTGGGGATGGGGTGTCATTTCCGCCAAATCAAAATATCCCCTTAGGCCTATAATAACTGAGCCCTAGAAACGCCGCAAAGTAGGAACGTCTCTGAGGAAAGTCCCCTGGATGATTCCTTTAACAGAGTGTGTATCATGTATAAGTGCTAAACAATGGGCGTGTATAAAAACCAGAAGGTTCTATTAGAAACGAGTAGGGCATTGCCATGGTTCCGGTATATGTGCACCCCCTCTTTCTTGGGTGTTTAATTAGCTCAACGGTATCAGAAACGGACGTAAATTTAAACAACCCACATCAGTTAGACATACCACACTTTGTGTGTCAGCAAATCAGGCTATACTCCTATACAGTGGAGAAAACGATATTCTTTCCCAATTAACGCGTTTACGCTTAGACCATTATTTCCCATACAAACAGTTTGGAGCCAGATCAGACGCCGGGTAACCCGGCGTCTGATCAGGCTCCGAACTGTTTGCCACCAAGATAAACATGAATTATCAGAATTGTACAAAAGTTGCACTTTTCTACGTTTAAGTGTTTTGCGTTTTTGCGTTTCGTTTCGTTTAAACGGGAAAGAATAACGTTTTCTACACTATACCACGCCAACTAGGAATAGTGTTGTGAAATTGGTAATCTCTGATCTCGTGTATCCTCCATTACGGAGAGCGCATGTTGGAGGTCACTCGGGTCAGTAATAAATATTGACGGGTGGTGCGGATTTCGGTGAGTTCGAATATTAGAGCCAAGCTGGACAGACCTATCAAGACCCTTACACGAGTAGTAAGTCATATCTACAGAGGATGAATCAGTTCACTCTGGATCCTTTATTATGTAAATACTTTAATACCAACTTTAGTGTGAGTACATCTTTAAATGTAAAGTGTATCGTATCATATGATTGTAAATATGACATTTGTTTTTAAATTCGACTTCAATTATGCTCCCTCGCTACAGCGACATCAAATGGGAGACACATATTATGTGTGTTGTTCGGAGGGAGTTGTTATAGAGAGGGAAAACTAAGACTTTGCTTTCATTTGCAAACAGCTTGAATCCAGAGCAGACGCCGCGTTACGCGGCGTCTGATCTGGATTCAAGCTGTTTGTCACTCGTCATTTTATGTCACATGATTATATCAAAATCTCCACTTATATGTAACTTTGAGAAAAAAAGCAGACGACAGTTTTAAGCAGACGACATTGCAGCAGTAACAGCGTTGTCCTGTTAAGGGTACTGCGGGAAGCATGATCATCATCAATCACATCGTGCCTAACAACACAAAACGGAACAAAATCGGAAGAATATTTAGGTAAAGAGGCATTTTCAAAATTTCTCTAAAACGTTAGATGCATAAAAACAAGTTTCTGCTAAATTCTTATATTGGAATATTTTGTTTGCTGCATTCGGGTTCACATGAATTATACATATGATCCAATCATGCAACAACAAATGACCAGTATCCAAGGTTATAAAGCTTTTGATTTGAGCCTGGTATCGTTCTCAAGCATTTGATTGGTCAGATTTGAGCCTCGGCTCAAATCTGACCAATCAAATTTTTGACAACTACTCCAGACTCAACTCAAAAGTTTTATAACCTCGGAGCCAGATATCGCTAACTGCATTTACTGCACGCAGGGTATCGCATCCCTTAACGCATAAATTAACGACAATATCTCAATGATCAGCATTCGTCCAAGTGTACGTAAAAAGAAATGTACCAGTGAATGATGTGTTACCATGTGTTTTGTCCTCTTTAAACTTTTCGTGAAAACTGCGACTAAATTACTCCTAGCCATTGATATCTTAATATAGACCATCGTGGATTGTGCCGTTTCTATATAGAGATCTATAGTAACATAACCGACCAAGTGACCCGGCGTCTGATCGGCCTCCAAAATGTGTACCACTCTGATTAAAGACAATCGTTAGAAGCTTTAACAAATTGTGGTTTTCTACATTTTATTACATTGTATTTGCGGTTCGTATGCGCCTAACGCTTTCGTTGGCATTGGCGCCAAAAGGCGACTTTGCAACCAGTTTGGATCAGGATCCAGATTGTTTGAAACTCGCATCGACATTTCGACATTCAAAACTTCCCTCAAGATGACTTTTGACAAAAAGCAGACGACACTACCAATGCAGACTGTAAAAGTTTCCTCAGGAAAAATGGCATACTGACACCTGATTCTAAAAGAAAACTGTGTGCACTCTGAAAAACAGCTAGAAGTTTTCTTATCTCGATCTAGACTGCTTTTTGTGAAAGCTTCAAAATACTATCAAACAGTTTGGATCCTGATCAGACGCCGTATCACGCGGCGACTGATCAGGTTCGAAACTGTTTAAAAAGGCGCCGTTGCCAGTGAACGAGTTAAACGCATTAAAACAGAGTAGGAGTGTTATTTTGCGAGCCTGCATTGGAACTCAACCTGCCAAAAATTGAGTTAATTCGTCTAGTTTAATGTGGCAGCTTTACACAGTTTAGCTTGATACTTTGGAGAAATCGTTATTCCTTCCCACAAACGCGTTCACGCTGAAGCAGGGCTGCCATTTCTCCGGAATTTTCCTAAATCTCCGGATTTTTCCCCAGTACATGGTAGCTTAAAGCAGACTGAAAGAAAGGTTTAAGTAGTCGCATGTCACCAAACAAGAAACAAGGCTATGGGGTAATGGTACGATTCGTGAAATCGCACTTGAATGCAAATTTGGAAATCTTAGGATTTTGGCAGCCTTGTTGAAGCAATCAGACACCGGATTTCAAGCTGTTTGCCGCTGATATTAAAATGAAGAATCAGACTTGTGGTAACGCTGCCATTTTCAACATTTTATTACAAAAAAGCAAACTGTATGCTGATCTAATAACGTGTTATGCAGTGTTATGGCAACACAACACACAACCGCCTTTAATTATTCAACCATTTAACGCCACACTCAAAGGCCGCTTCAACATTTAGCATGCTACAGTGGAGAATCTGTTATTCTTTCCCGTTTAAACGCAAACGTACGCAAACGCAAAACACTAAAACGTAGAAAAGTACAACTTTTTGACAATTCTGATAATTCATGTTTATCTTGGTGGCAAACAGTTTGGAGCCTGATCAGACGCCGGGTAACACGGCGTCTGATCTGGCTCCAAACTGTTTCCAGTCCAACTAATAGTTTTAGCGTAAACGCGTTTATTGGGAAAAAATAACGTTTTCTCCACTGTAAGTACTTGTTTGAAAAGTGTTTCGTCTGCAAAAATACTCAAAATTGGTTCATCTGCATTGACCTTATAAATACCATACGCGTCCAACAGCTTGGATCCAGTCGAGGCATCGAGTTTCTCTGCGTCTCGTTTGGATCTAAGCTATTTACAAGTTATCCCACATTCGCCGTCCCGACAGCTTACAGTGGAGAAAACGTTAGGAATCAGTGACTAGACTAGGGAAATGTCTTTAACCCTTTCGGTGAAAAAATAATCGTGAGGTTGTTACCGCTTCACCGCCATAATGTCGATTACCTCAAGATTGTCGTCTCTAAGAGCATTTAAAAGTTAGATTTAAGGCCTTTCGCTACCGGAAGTCGGTCTTGCGGGCGAGCGGATATGCGTCTGGACGACACAGACTTTTTTCGTACGTGTTTATACTAGAAAATTTATATAAAGGAAATGTTGATACGAATTAGTATAATCCTTCATAGCGCAGTTAGTATAGTGGTTGACTAGCAACCCAAAGGTCATAGGTTCGAGACCCAACCGATCCAAATATTTTTTTTTTAAGTGTCCGATTTATTGACTTGTCAATCCATAACGCAGTAATCAAGAGACATGTTATGTTTAGTCTTCGTTGATTAGTACTAGTGATGTTTACGGTCCAAGTATATGTCCACTTACCTGTACGTTTTAGTTTAATGACTTACAAGTCAATTAAATCGGTATACATGTACATGTAAATGATTTGATCGAACTATAAAGCCACACCTTGAAGCTTATCAATACGCTAACCTTTTCAAGATCGATATTGCCCATTATAATTATGTTCAAACAATATAATAAACCTTGTATGCAAGTCCATGAATAAATAATAATGCATTTTAATGACAAAGTTTTAATTCTAAGGTAGGTAACTGTATCTAAACAACAAATATCCCACATTTTAATAAGAAAATATGTTATTACAACAAATCCTGACTGCAATATTTTCTAATTTTTTCAGACTGACTAGTTCATCAACCATATATTTGAATAAAATGAAAACAAATATACATTGAATGAGTCAGTTTTTTGTAATTCAATTTTTTAGCATTTTGCAAAATTTAAATAGCTGATAACATCTTTCTGAACACCTTTATTCAAAATGTTTTTAGCTTTTCTTGTAATGAATGTTGTGGACTACTTATTGGGCGAGAATTATAGTCATTAGCTTTATTCATTTTTAAGAAAAATAAAATCATCAAAATTCTAGGTTTTTGTCAGAAAAAAGACCTTAAAGACAAACCACACGATAAATTTTGCCTATATTTACAAACATTGTTTCTTAGGCTATTATCATTCTTCATAAAAAGTTTCATAACAATCGTATGGAAACTACGCGCATATGCGAAGTACCTTAACGTAGTTAGTAATGAGAAGTATTGATATGAGTGGCAAACAGTTTGGATCCTGATAATATGTCGCGTCGCGCGGTGTCTTATCAGGATCAAAACTGTTTGCACAGTCGACTTTATGCGCGCCGAAAGGTTTAAACTGAAAATAATTTGGTTTTCCGCAATATAACTATACAGCAAGTAGCAATATACAGTCCCACTCCTTACAACGACCCTCTGAACAACGACTCCCTCTTTACAACGATGTCTTCCGCTCTTCCCTTAAACAAGACAGTTATGTCCAACACGTTCACAGCTGCAATATCGTCTACTTGAAAATGTCGTTTGTTTACATATTGGACATTTTGATAGAAGGAACATTATGAAGAATGGCAAACAATTTGAATACAGATCAGACGCCGCGTAACGCGGCGTCTGACCTGGATTCAAACTGTTTGCAAATGTAAGACAATGTCCCTCCCTAAAACAACTCCCTCTGAACAGCACACACAATCTTTGTATTCAATTGGGTGTTGGTATAGAGAGGGAACACTGTACAACAGAAGCATAGGGATTCACAAAGGTAACTACAAGGCAATGTAAAGAGCTGTTCCATTATGATAGGCATTGTTAACTAAAGAATACATTAATCTTCCTCGTGCCAGTTGCGATTTGACAAACATTTTGAAAACGATTTGGATCCAGATTAGAGTCCGCGTATCGCTGTATCTGATCTTGATTCCCCATTTTATGATACGCATATTTACCTTTTCAGAATAAATAGCTGAAACATAAGTGTAAGTTTGATTTGCAGACGGTACAGTTTAGGCAGACGATGGTTAAGCATCATAAGGGTTAAACAGACGATGTATACAGTGGAGAAAACGTTATTCTTTCCCAATAAACGCGTTTACGCTAAAACTATTATTTCTATTGCAAACAGTTTGGAGCCAGATCAGACGCCGGGAAACAAGAATTATCAGAATTGTCCAAAAGTTGTTCTTTTCTACGTTTTAGTGCTTTGCGTTTGCGTACGTTTGCGTTTAAACGGGAAAGAATAACAGATTCTCCACTGTAACTGGTACCGGGAATACAGTTTAACCTCGATATGACGGTTTTACAGAAGACAACGGGTTGTCAAAGTAACATTCAGGTTTTATATTGTAGTTCGATAAGTGTTAAAAACATAGAGCTTTACATTCATTTGTTTGGAAGCAAACAACTTTTCGAAAACACAAAGCTAAAATGATTCGTACTGTAGCTATTGTTAGATATGGATTCGATTATATTCAAATATAGTTTTACATTATTTTAATAATTTATGCATACGCGCACTACTGCAATCGTTGTGTAACGGGCCGCAGACTGGCGTTTACAGGCTAGCAAGATGCTTGCCTTTTACGCATCTGTGTTAACTTTTCTGATGACCATGCCATTCACGGAAGGCAGCTTACATCAATACGCAACCTTTAAGAAATGTTTTAAAGGGAACACTTTGGTGACACTATATAATCTCTCATTCAACAAATGCATTGCGGAATGCCAGTTGAGGCCACAATGTGTAGCGGCGAATTACTGGAGACAAAGAAAGAAGTGTGAACTTGTAGAATCCAACGGTACAGCACCACTACAACGCGTACTTGTAGACGACTCATGTGTGTCCATTGCAATATCTGATCTACCAGAGGTAAGGACACGACATTTACTCAACCACCCCTTAAACTTTAAACGGACAATACCAATATCAAGTTAGGTCTTGTCCACTTTGCCAATTCAGGGTATAACAAGGACTAACAACAAAATGTCCGTGTCAAAGCCGAGAACATATCTGTTCGTTCGGGCAAACAAAACAACAAAAGTCTACGTAATAATGCACAGGTATTTGAATCAAGAAGATCAGGAGACATTCTATATATAATTTTTATTCTACACTAGATTTTAGGATATAGTCGATTGGTGTAGAAAACATTAACTTTTGGATGAGAAAGACATACAGAGATGTTTACACTTGCGAATAGGGAACTAAACCCTATTAGATTAGTTTCAATCTGCCAGAAGCTTTTGGGTTATGTTGTGAACTTGGTTAATCCTGACAGGGAAACTGTTGTCATACTGTGTTACCAAAATGTTTCTATCTGTAGTTTTGCCTTTTAACCACCCAGTGGTTGAATTTGTTGAGGGAGTCTTGGGAGAACTTGTAATTATCCATTGGTCCTGACTCTACCAATCGTATGACAATGTTCGACTTCAACTTCAGTAACAAATAGTGGATATGTTTCTCTTAACAGGTGTTTGTTTATAAAGCCGACTTCCTTTTTGGAAACCTCAGGTTCAGACCATGTATATCTAGTGTCAACATTAAAATTTAAAACCCGAGCGCATTTCGACCACCGTATTTCCCGAGCTCATTTTGAAGGCGCCTTGACAGATGCTTTTTCAATCAACAATTCCTCAACTTTCTGTTCAAGGTCTTTGATTACTTTAGTATTTTCGGCTATTGTTGCAGCGTGTCGGTCAAGTTCTTCATATTGTTTATTAATAAATTGCATTTGGCTAGACAGTGAAGTGATGCGTTGGATTGAATGCCTTCATCAAGGATATCTGTTTTCACTTTATCAGCATCAGTTTGGGCAGACTTTTAGATGACACGTTCGACTATTGACGCTACCAGAATAAAAAACCATTGTTTTTTCAGATAGTCCAACCGACTTACTATTCATTAATGCCACCAAAACATAAAAAGAAACACAAGTTTTACATAATACAAATGAAACACGAAATTTTACATTGCTATACTACGTCAAACTGTAAGTCCCTTTTCTAAGCTACATGTAGTGCCGTAAAACTCCAAATCAATAATTTATCAGTGACTTTGGCGACAGTTTAATCATTTCGTATTCTAAATGTCAATAAATAGTTAAACCTTAAGGATAAAATTCTTTTTAGTCCCTTTATAATCAACAAAGGATAAGTGGTATTTATTCCTGAGATTTTGTTTAATGATGATCAAAACTGTTTGCAAATGTTGGTTAAGGTGGTTCGTATGTCTGCTTATTTTTGGTCAAACCTCATTGAAATCTTGATTAAATTAAACATATCATATGGAGATTGAAAAATTGTTAAAAGAAAAAGAAATTGCAGCACTGGTTTTTTTGTAACATGACCTTTTCTGGAGAAAAGTTAAATTCTTAATAAACGGGAGACATTTCTATACATTCAAGTAAACTGTACAGACACTATTAGATAGTGTCCAAACAAAAACATTTAATGAAATATTTACTGGAAATACCAATTTTTTTAAAAAAAATCAAAATCTGAAACAGTCACTAAATTGCTAATTACAAAAACTCTAGATGTTTGACATACACTGATTCCAGTCTTATTAGATAAATATAACTTTACTAGTCTCAAACATTTAGTAAAAATCTACAGCAAGAAATTCAGACAAAAATTACACAAACCGAGTTAGCTCCCTTGAGAAAAAATGCATTCATCTCGAAATATCATCAACAAAACCTGTAAAAGAGATCATTGAATATGGTAGCCTGTAGATCTTTAAAGACAGATGACCGCTTAACCCTTTACCTGATAGCCTATTTCTAGTACTTAAGATAGGTGACTACTTAAAGCAGGTTGAAAGTAAAGCAGAATGCGCCTTAGGGCGCATTCTGCTTTACTTTCAGCCTGCTTTAAGCTATCATGTGCTATAATATAGAAAATATTCCCTATAATACATATTCATTACTGATTAAATTGGAACTATTTTCTTCGGCGGATGAATACATCATATCCGCTAAAAGGCGCTTCTATTGGGTAAAGGGTTAATACATGGAAAAAGCAATGTATCAAAGCTTCTGCAGGATCTTTATTGTTTGGCATCGCTTTTGTTATGTGTTAAGCTGCCATCTATCATAAAGGCTATATAATGAGCACAATGTTGTGTGTCAATCATTAACCATAACGTTATTTGACAAACTGATTCTAACCAACACAGACTAAACATAACCTTTTCTGCGTTATTGACTGACAAGTCAATAAAAACGGACTTTTCAAAAGAAAACGTTTTGAATCGAATGTGACTCGAACATAGGACCTGTTGATTGCTAGTCAATCACTCTACCGACTGAACTATCAAGGACGATACTAAAACTTATCAAACAGTTCATGTAAATTTATTAGGATAAGCACAAATCGGTAACTTGGTAGAACAACTGACCTTCCGCAAGCCAGCTGGAAGGTTTCCCCACATAAAAATTCCGAAGTGCCAAGACCGGGACTCGAACAGAAAGCGGTATGACTCTAATTTATTGTAAGTCACAATGACTAAAACCACTAGATCACAGATCCTCACGTCAACTCAAATGAAGGAATTAAACTTATATATAGCACACATCATGCTCAGCGTGTGCCCCACGCCCTTAAAATGTGTACAATATTAGTTAGTGTACAATAACAGGTACTGCACATTATAGGGGCCCGTTTTACTAAACAACTTACGCAAAATTTTTGCGTAAGTCAAAATCGTTTAACTCTTATTTTTCGATCATAAACGTTTGCAAACAGCAAATAGCCAGATCAGAGGACGCGCTAAAAGCGCGTTCTCTGATCTGGCTATTTGCTGGTTGTAGCAAGTGATAATAAAACATATAAATTAAAATTTAAAATTTTAACTTACGCAAATAATTTGCGTAAGTTGTTTAGTAAAAAGGGCCCACTGTGCAAGAGGGCACTTTTTGAATAGTTCCGCTGAGGGTTTCGTCGTATAAGTACAGCGCTCCCTCTCGACACCTAATGGGAGACAAATATTATGTGCGTTGTTCGGAAGGAGTCGTTATAGGAAGGGAAATTGACTTACATTAGCTAACAGCTTGAATCGAGTGTAGACGTCGCGTTACGCGGCATCTGATCTGGATTCAAGCTGTTTGTCACTCGTCATTATGTTTTTTTTCTGTCTAAATGTCCATTTTGTAACTTTGAGATAAACAGCAGCCGACACTTTTAGGCAGACGACATTTCAGCCTAGAATAGGTTGGTCATAATCGTCCTGTTTAGGAAACTGCAACAAGTTTTGTGTTAAGGAGGGAGTCGTTGTTTGGAGTGCCGATGTAAGGAGGGAGCATTGTACTGTGAATCAAAATCGAACGTCGAGTAAAACTTAGTCTGATAAAAATCTGACATGTTTCAAATTTTGTTTGTTATGGTATGGCTGTGTGTGTGTTCTGCTTTAGAGATGGGTGTATTGTTTGTGTTGCGTTTCCTGCTTGAGTCTTCTTTCGTATTTATTTGGCATTGTCAAATCAAATGTCAAACTTAATTTCATGCTTAATCATCTCTTCATAAACATCGCTTTATAAGTAAACATATACAGGGTGTCCTAAAAACCGGAACCCGGGGGTCAAATATGCAAATATATTCAATTCCTATTCATATCTATATATAAAAAGGGTGAAGATAAATAGAGACGATATTTTGCCATATGTTGTCAAATTTCGGTCTAACAATATTCAATAGTTTTTTCAGATATTGGGCATTTGAATGAAAGCAATCGAAACCCGTTTTAACATCGTGTCGAGTTGTTTTTCACAAGACGCGCATAATAATTAAGCGGGTTTTTCTGTAAATTGATTTGACGTCTATCCACATGTTTCGCTTTGTGATACCGACTCAAACGACTCATCAAATGATTTGGGTTTATTTTCTTGTCTACAATGTAATTTCATTGTGTGTTATCAGTTATTAAACACTTTTTACTATTTAAATAAAACAATCAACGTAACATCACAGCATCTCTGCATGACACGAGTATTTCAATATATTTTGTGAAGTGCCGTAAAACCCAACTAATTCATTTATTCACTCAATATATTTGGCAATGTATGAATGTCCTGTTTTAAAACAAACACAAAATACAGTAGAACCTCTCTATTACGACCACTGAATTGTGTCAAATATTAGTCGATTAATACAGGTGATTGCTTAAAGCAATGTGAAAGTGAAACAGAAAGCTCCTACAGGAGCTTTCTGTTCACTTTCACATTGCTTCAAGCTGTCACCTGTCTTTTATACAGACAATTAGCCTTCTTTTTAGTGGTCGTAATAGAGAGGTTCTACTGTATAGTCCCATCATGGATGTAAAACTATACAGTTTAATTAATGATTCACAAGAATAATCTGACGAAGAGTTATATAAATTTTTCGTAACTGCCAATAGTATCATATGCACTGACCAGCATGCTGAAACACGCTCAAACATTGACAGGGTAATGTGTAAAGAAAATAAGGGTAATGTGTAAAGAAAATAAGACAACAAAGTAGACTCAATTTGCATGTGCAGCATGTAGATATCCGTTAATTTCTGTGACAAATGGTGAGGATACAGGTAATGAATAAAATAGTTACATGTATTGTTTAGACTGTGGTTTTAATCGTGCAAAAAGCTGTCGCGCGTAATGACAAAAAACAATATAATGTAAGAGCGGATTTTAGGGTTCTTCATTAAAATACTCACAACTTTAAAATCATTGCATATTTTTAGATGCAATTTGGTAGACTTACGCAAAAGTGATGTATCTACATAACAGCATATTCATATGTTAATGTATCTGTTAACTTTAGAAAAATATACCTTTGAACTAGGGTTCCGGTTTTTATGGACACTTTGTATATCAATTTTTTCTTCAAAAATGCAGTCTAAAATGTGTTTAAAGGTTACATTGTCACGCATGAAGATTCAAAGAAGGCGTTTACTGTGCTATACGTTGTTTACGTCTTCTCGTGGCACCGCTTATATGGTTATAGTCAGCTATGTCGTTTTATTGTCGTCTGATTTAGTATTGTTGTCTGCAATGTACATTTCAAAGTTAGATTTAAGGTTGTATGACTTGATAAATATCAAAAATAGTATCAAACAGTTTGGGTCCTGATCAGACGCCGCGTTACGCGGCGTCTGATCAGGACCCGCACTGTTTGCAAACGCGCTTTAAGGCGTCATTGTGAGTGAAAGGGTTAAGTTCGTTTGATAGATCTCGATCTGCATGAGAAATAGCAGGAACTGCATAAATGACGCGATTGATTGGCATTATCGCAACAGAGAGAATTATTCATAAAACGTACTGTGTCGTGCAATGGTTAATGTTAACTATTACCAATTGTCACTGTGAAACGCCCCAATCTATCTTAAAGTGATATAAAGTATAGAGTGTTGCAAAGTATTTCGTTGAACTATGTTTAAACCCCAAATCCCACAGATTACCCTTTTAATTTAACGCTTCGGTATACAATCATCTGTTTACCGCGCAATGAGAACATAATACTAATTGCATTTAATTTAAATGGGTGTTGATTGTATACATCAAATCTAGCCTTCACCTTAGACTCGGTGTCTGGAATAAAGCTTGCACTGTCTAACAAGATAGCAATTTTAAACGGTATATTGTTGATACTGACGAGGGGCAAACAGTGTATATACCGACCAGACATAGCGCTTCTGTCGCGGGTTGCTACACTGTTAGTTAGTAATAAATGTAAAGTAAGCCAAGCGAGTCATTTATGTTTTTTTTATGTTTTTAACAAGTAAGGCTACCACATAGACGCTACAATGATACCGTTTGGTATGTATCTAGCAGCACACTATTTGTAAATATTAGACCATACTAAGCCAATCAGATAGTATTAGTAAGCAACTCTTTCTGCATTTATATTGAATGTTTCTTGCAGTGTTGAATTGCACTTTAAATGTACGTTATTAGGACTGGACGCTTTTCTTTCCCAATAAATGCGTTTATGTGAAACGTGTAAGTGCATTGTACAAAGTTTGGACGCTGATCAAACTCTAAACTGTTTGCCACTCACACTCAGACTACATTGTCTACATTTTTATTTTATGAAATTAAATTTCCGCTTCGATAACTTTTACACATTGACTATTGAAAGTTCAAACGGACACTTCCCATCGCGTCTAGTCCACTGCTCTACTTTTAAGAATTGTTTTTTATAATAAAGTCCTAACGGACAAACGGTGCTGACACTAATTAGTTCTCTGACCAGAGTTTACACTCTGACTGTTTTAATAAGAAAAGTACTATTTTTACACGTACACTGTTTGTAACAATTGCAAATACGTGACAGTATGGTTGGCGAACCACAGCGCTCCCTCTCTACAACGACACCCAATGAGAGACAAACTATTAGTGTGTTACTTGGAGGGAGTCGTTATAGGGAGGAACATTGGTTTACAATTGCAAACAGTTTGAATCCAGATCAGCGGCCGCGTAGCTCGTCGTCTTATCTGGATTCAAGCTGTTTGTCACTAGTCATTAATTTTGTTGTGTCAAAACGCCAATATGTTCAATATAATACTTTGAGAAAATCATCAGACGACAACTTTAAGCAGATGATATTACAGCAGTAAAGCGTTAGACATACTTGTCCCGTTTAGGGAATTGCGGCAAATGTCGTTGTAAGAAGATAGTTGTTGTTGGGTTGACCGTTGTAGGGAGAGAAAACTGCACAATGTTTGTTCCACTGTACATGCTGGATGCGTTGTTGTTTCTAAGAAGAATTGACATCCGCTCATAACCATGTAATAATGCATAATCTCATTCATTGCAACAATAATCCTTATCGGCTCTATGTTTTGGGGACGTCACATCCTTGTTTCGAGGCACGCTTGAGCTTTTTACTATGCCAATACACGTATTTGTAATTGTGGTTTACTTCAGGTGGAAAGATGCACAGATTGTGAGAACGGAACAGACTGCAAAACAAATGAGAATCAATGCGAAAGAAAGGGTAAGTCTTAACTCATTCACCCTTGACAGTTTTAATCAAAACAAACTCCAGTTTCCAATAAAGTACAGTTCATTTATGATAATGTAAGGTGTTTTCTGCAATATATACTTTCCCAAAAAAGAGAGTATCCTCTTTTTATGTTTACTTTACATTAAGTAAATTTAAAAGCTCCCTATCTTATAAGGTTCCTTATCAATTCCAGCTTTTTGTGAGATTTTAACGGCTCGTACGTTCACCAATGTATTCCAGTAAACATTCAGATTAAACGACACGTGTAACGAAAATGAAACGCTCAAAGTTCATTATTATTTCAAATGTAAAGGAGGTAGTTTGACATTATAAGACATTCTAGTCTTAATAAGGTCGTCGATATTGTGATGAATGAAAGTTTAGTGTGGTTTCAGTTTCTTTCAGCAAAAGTTCTAGCCGCTGAATATGAGAACCATCGTTTCTCTTCTATGAAAAACATTTCTTATCAAAGTCCTGTGTTTAGGGAAAAGAGTTATAGGCCTTTCATTTTCAATACAATCTGCCTATTATTGAGCCACTATGATTCTATGTTGTATGCCACTTGCTATAAATCAACATCTAAATATAATTTAGGAATGAGACGCAGATAATTTAGGAAACAAAAGGGGGTACTTTCTTTTTTGGCTGAGTATATTTAAAAATGACAATCAGTGCAGACCTAATCATAGAACTCCTAAATTAGCACTCTGGTATTGGGTCAGCGCGGTTTGCATACGCCACAATTACTCTTTACAGGTGTTATAAGTAAAGGACGTGTTTAGAGTTGAATGTGGTAATAAAACATTCATTGACCGGCAGTGGATGACCGTTTTAATGGGTAATACACAGAATAGATCATATTTTATTCAGACTTGTTCACAAGGAAGTTATTCTAAAACATATAGTAAACATGCCATATAATTGTCATTATCATTTAACTATCTGCATACTGTGTAAATCAGGTTTGCACATTTTGTCGCCTGCTTCAGTTTTCTGGATTGAGTTATATGCATTTCTGTTTTAGAAAATATCAGATTTTCTAACAGTTTGGATCTCATCTTGATCCAAACAGTTTGCAATTGGTAATACAAGTTCTGGGGTTAAATTTCAGTAATATTGTCTTAAGGACTTGGTATAGTTTGAATGAATTAATTATAATATTAGTATCTGACCTAATATCACTTTATATTATAACCACATACATGATCATTTCTTATGCTAATCACAACTACATATAAGGGCACCATTCAATCTGTTGTAAACTACAAATTTGGATACCGATCCTCTAGCATGCTAACTTCTAGATCATCCAACAACACACGTGTTGATGAAATATTCATATGTCAGCACGTAAATAATAGAGTGTATTCAATGAAATCAATGTATTTCTATATTCCGGATTTTACAGTATGAAGTGATCTCACGCCCTCCAATCAGTTGCTACTTCTCCGAAAAGAGTAGCAAGGCAACCGAGCGCTTGGTACTTCCGATAAGTAGCGCGTCTACATAAATATTGACAACAAATGAAAAATGGTTAGCGCTGTTTACCTATTTTCACTATTAAACTGACTTTAACCCCAAAACTAAAAAAAGTAAGAATGTCATGCTTCGGGGAATTCTGTTTACTATTCATCGAAAATGGTATTTCCACATAAAAACTGTTTTTGTAAGCTTGATAGCTTTTGTCCCGTTGGACAGTGGTCCGAGAAACAAGTGTTCCGGCATGGGTTCGCCTTCTAAGCAACCAAATAGTAGCTAGTGTTCCATTATTCTTACTACAGACGCCCCACCACACCCAGTTCGTCTAAAATACCAATTTTCAATAATATTGAACAAGAAACGAGTGATTTATTACCAATTTTCATTCCAAGAAGTAGCTTCCGTCCAGGAGTAGTAGCGAACGACAGGAGAAGTAGCTAGTGCCTTAAATGTTCAAATTGTCAGGGTGTTTCAAACTAAACTAACATTAAAATGTTGAGGTTTCTTATTGAAATATTGATGTTTTCAACAAAACACAACTCTGCTTTGGCATTACATTCTAAATTAGCTCTACAATCTCCAAGGGGGGTGGCGTTTAAATAGAAGTCAAAACTTGGGGTTTTGTTTTGCTTAAATTTTTAAATTTGTCAAACTTTAAGGATAAATCACAATCTGAATATTGCCACGTGTCTTCATGTTCACTCTGTGTGTCATAGTCCGAGTTATCAAAGACAGTTGGTGTCGGCTTTCTCGAACCTGGCGACCATAAACACGTTCTCTTGTGCGCTGGAGTTTCCCTGGCGTTCTTACTAAGTAGGTTTTATTAGAGGGTGTACATGTACTAGTGGATGACGGATTAAAAATCACTAGCGTTTCATGCCTAGGACGAGAAAACGGTTCCGTCGTTTCCCCAGGAAGGGCATTTTCTGTTGTACAAAACAATAAAATATTTTACATTACTTCAGCTTATACAGTTATTTAGATGATCGCAATATTAGAGAGCAACGCTCCAAACAATTATTTGTCTACAATACCACCTTAACCATACACGGATTCAAAAAGTAACGAAGTTAAATAAATTCTAAGTCGTTGCCGCGTTTAGGTAAGTGTATTAGGTACACATGGATCGTAAAAAGGTTTCCATAAAACTGGGTTGATCAGTTTATTATTATCTTAAACCAGTTTAAAACCGCAATCATATCATGTTACGTATATACGGCCTATGCCGTTCCATATACAAATATATGGTTTTTACGACCTTGACCGTGACGATACATTATTATGTTTGGAGAGATAAACTGCATTTCATTGGCGCATACATTACTGTCATCAATTAAGTGTATAGATTTAACATAAAGTCTAAATTGCAAAGCTTTATATAGCCCTGTCGTTATTCAAAGACAATTTAATTTGGAAGGTAAAAGGTAGTGGGAAATCCTTTTTCTGGGCACTTACTCACTCTATTTTTAATAAAACTTTATGTATTGTCTGACTGGCTAAAATACATTGGACGTCTGCTACTTAAAACTAACCAATCACGAAGAAAAATCTTAAAATAAGTTTCAATGTGACGACATTCTTAACTTGAATTAGTTTTTCATCAATCGAGGGTGTTGGTAGGTCAAAAACATATAAACTAAAATAAAACCATGTTATTCCGTAGCATTGATATGCGTTTGATATAAGCTTGACTGTAAATTCTTTTATTTCTAATTATAACATCTCTCAAATTGGATGAATACATTCAAAGAAATAGCTACTTCTCCTGTCGTTCGCTACTACTCCTAGACAGAAGCTACTTCTCGGAATGAAAATTGGTAATAAATCACTAGTTTCTTGTTCAATATTATTGAAAATTGGTATTTTAGACGAACTGGGTGTGGTGGTGCTTCGGTAGTACGAATAATGAAACATTAGCTACTATTTGGTTGCTTAGAAGGCGAAACCATGTCGGAACACTTGTTTCTCGGACCACTGTCCAGCGGGACAAAAGCTATCAAGCTTACAAAAACAGTTTTTATGTGGAAATGCCATGTTCGATGAATAGTAAAAAGAATTCCCCGAAGCATGACATTCTTACTTTTTTTAGTTTTGGGGTTAAAGTCAGTTTAATAGTGAAAATAGGTAAACACCACTCACCGTTTTCCATTTGTTGTCAATATTTATGTACGTGCGCTACTTATCGGAAGTACCAAGCGCTCAGTTGCTTTGCTACTCTTTTCGGAGAAATAGCAACTGATTCGAGGGCGTGGAAGTGTGCGCCTCTGACGTTTGATTCAAGGCGATAAATTGATTGAGTTGGGTTTTACGACACTGCGACCCATAAAATGGCCATATGGCTCCGATCACGGCGAGGGCATAGGTGAATCTCAGACATTACAAACAGGGTAACAGGGCACTCCCAGATAAGACACGGGCAATGAAAACTGCAGATAACGCTATCACTGTAGGAACGAACAATCGTCTAGAAACGAAGCACCAATTGTTTACCCCAACTCAAATCCCTGACTGCGCAGTAATTGTTGCATCGGGTTGAAATTCAATTTGTTAGTTTTCTAGCATACTAGTACCATCTCGTAATACATTCGAAACAACTAGCATAGAAAAGAAATGCCATTCTTAATTGAGTAGCATGTGCGGAACTAGTCTGCTTTTAGCATTATATGTATGATCCAGGGGCCCGTCTTACGAAACGTCGTTCGATTAAAACGGTCGTAAGTCAAAACATTTAATTTCAGATTTCTCCATCTAATCCTGTCTTATGACATCTCTTTGGAATTGCCTTGAACACAAGACAAGATTATATGGATTAGGTGGAAATATAAATAGTTAGCGAGATATTTAGAATCTGACTTACGACCATTTTTGTCGTACGACGTGTCGTAAAAGGGGCCCATGATGAGAATCCGAGACACTTATGTCCACAACGTTGTCACAGTGGAGAAGACGTAATGCTTTGCCCAAAAATTACATTCACGGTTAGACATTTGTTAACATTGCTCACAATCTTAAGCTATATCAGACACTGTGTAATCAGGCAGCTATATGGACTCCGAACTGATTGCCACTCAATAAGACTTTTCTCATTTTTTACTTTTACAAGCTTAGATTCAGGCCATTTGACCTATTAATGATAAAATCCGTTTTGTGGCATAGCCCAAGTTGTACGGAGCTAAAGATCCTCTTGATTAGACTTGCAAAATATCTATGAAGTCCTTATCACATGTAGTTTCAACTTTACAATGATACATTCAGCTCATTTTACCTTTAAATGACCTTCACCTTTGTTAAACATGGGGTTTTTGTACGGGCATATTGAACTATGCATGCCCACTATGGAGACTCTATCACATGCAGTTGTGAAGTTATGGTAAAGGTTAAAGAAGTATAAGGACAAACAAACCAACGAACATGCAAACATACAAACAGACAGACACACCAATACAATAGACCCCGCTCGTTCATCTCGGGCATAAACATTGTGGACGATAGGGGACCCTAAATGAAATTGACAAGAATTGAACAAGGTGTGTTTCTTCCGTTTGATTTCCATAGAGGTGATATTTATGTACAGTGGAGAATCTGTTATTCTTTCCCGTTTAAACGCAAACGTACGCAAACGCAAAGCACTAAAACGTAGAAAAGAACAACTTTTGGACAATTCTGATAATTCTTGGTGGCAAACAGTTTGGAGCCTGATCAGACGCCGGGTTACCCGGCGTCTGATCTGGCTCCAAACTGTTTGCACTGCAAATAATAGTTTTAGCGTAAACGCGTTTATTGGGAAAGAATAACAGATTCTCCACTGTACAAGGTAAAATAAAGAAGACGTCGTCGTTCAATTATTGCGTTTGTTAAATGTTCTCACCAATTAATGGTAGTTTGCTATATTTGTTGATTGCGTTTGCTTTTTATTTCGTTCAAAGAAGAAATCATAACGTAGATCTATCCACCATTGTATAAAATGTAACAAGGTTGCAAAGTATATCATTGTTTTTGGTCTTTCAAATGTAAATTATTTCGTACAACATGCCCATAATTTACTTACATTGCAGAATGTCAACCTCTGAGCGCCAAGACAGGAACTATGAAGGGTAATATGCAAACAGTTGGAGCAAAGAAAAAAGTCATTTGCGACAAGTCTTTCAAACTTGAACCGGCTAACGCGAGGCCAGTATGCCGAGCGAATAGGACTTGGAGCGTATTGCCGGAATGTATATCTGATAAAAGTAAGTCATAGTACTGTCACCCAAATCTGAAACCATATTGATGATTTCAGTTGCCGTGTAAATTCACGTATAATCTAAATCTATACTGTATGTACTCGTATTTGCACATAATCTATCAATAGATCAATTCATCAATATACTCATTCACCTCTGAAACTTTAAATGAACAATTCCGATTTCCTGTTAACTAAGTATATTCCGTTTTTTGACTATTGAGGGTTAATTTTAACAATATACTGCAAAACAAACTAAAACAGTGCATACCCTAATCATGCAAAAACCTTTTGATCAGGGTCTACATTGTTTTCATCGGACAGGTGTACACTTCAAAAGGTACATTTCTTTATCAAGGATGAATATAGTCATCTCTATATATTAATCAAACAAACGGTTGTCTTATATATGGTATCGAGATAGAGCGTATGTTCCTAATTAATCTTCGTGCTTCATGGAAAGTAATCTGTTTATAGACATGTTCAGATTTCACACAACTTTGACTGCAATGTCCCTGCGACAAAGTATTTACCACCGAGCTGTAATAGGCATCATGCTACGCTATATAAAAGCAAATGACAATTGCCCATGTGAATGTAATTCATTTAAAGGGAGCAATGTAATATTTTAGCGTGTGGTGCCCCTCCAAATGTCACCTACGCGATGGTACAGTCCAAACATGGCGACGGAGAACCAGGAACGGTGTTGACCTACTCCTGTAATGATGGATATGGCTCACCACCAAACATGAACCATTATACAGTAGAGTGTCGGGACGATGAGCAATGGACTGATGTAGACTTTGAGTGCAAAATTAGTATGTTCAATGTATATTGAAAGTTCTTACTTCCTTTAACTCATTCCTCTTCCATTCTTGAAACTTCAAACTGAATATTCCTGTTTACAATAAAGTCTAGACCAGTTTGTACTATTAAGATTCAGTTTTTACAATTCATTGCAATATGACAAACGCCGCGGACCCTGGTCAGAGAGCTTTTAACGGCGATCTCTAATATGGATTTATACTGTTTGCGTAGGACAAATATTTTATGGGAAAGTACTAGTATACACGTTGCTAGGCCTATTTTATTAAACTTACAATATTACGGACATCACTTTAACTATTTTTTTGAACGGCAACTTCGATCAGCATTGACCAAGTTAAGAGACTTGGTACTCATGCAAATAGCTAGCATTGATATGTAACAAAGCTAAATTGTGTTTTGTATCCTATGAAACTTCTGTAAATTCAGGCTCTAATGACCATCTCAAGCAAATCCATTGCCATGTTTTGAAAGAATTAGGTGCTTAGACCAATTTGATCATACTGTATTAGCCCAATACTCAATAATTACGCATGTAAACGCTTTTAATATCTTCATTAAACAAAATCATCCACCTTTATACAGTCATAGATGTGCACCATTAGACATATTGTCTATTTGATTGTAGATAGTAGCTTCAAGCAGAATGAAAGCAAAACAGAATGCGCCCTTTAAATGCATTCTGTTTTTCATTCAATCTGCTTTAAATGGGCACCTATTTTCAAAACTAGAAACAGACTATGGAGTAAGGAGTTAATTTAGCAGCGGTAAATTCACTGTATAGAAGAAATAAAACCGTGCTGCTGCAAACCGTCGGTTTGTTAGTTCATACGAGGAGCGTTTAAAAAGTCCTTATAAAGCGAGCGCTTTAGGAAAGTGACACTTTAGCCTACATGTAAACAACTAATTCAGACTCTCGAAATATTGTAATACTATTCTCTCGTGACCTCTACACACCTTTTCAAGTGTTCAATCCATTCATCAACTGACTTTTTATAGTCATATTGAGGTATACTGTTCATTCTACCGCTGCGTGCGACTGAAATTGACCTCCTAGGAGGCACTTCTTTTTTACTGGGTTCAACCGAAAAAGGTCTTGGATATATGCTGAGTGTGGCAAATCTGCACTTTGATTACTCTCCAAATATTGGGTAACGACCGCTGACTTGTCTAGCGCGTTGTCATAACGCAGCCGCAAACCACGCACCCCAGTACGTTGGCGAGCCTCGTCGTAGTGTCTAACAAAAACAGGTAAAATACATGTTCGTAAAATAATCACGTTACCGTAGTAGGGACAGGGATTTAAGCTGTCATTCCATCTGATTTAAGACATATCATGTAGGACCCGTTTTACTTCTGTTGGCCTTTTTGGGGTCTTTCGCCATTCTGACCTACCTATTTTTTGTTATTCTCCTTTCTGTCGGGCTCCAAGAATGATATCGATGTTTCGTCGCATGGAAGTATTTCTCTAAGCATCCTAAGGTAACAATTGTCATATATCTGCAAGAGTTTGAAGATATCCTTACGCGCGCTTCTTTCTGTTTTCAGGTCAGGCGATTAGGAATCCATCTGGCGCATACTTTCCTGAGATTAGGTTTTTTGTTTTAAAATGACACATGCCGTCGACGAATTAATTCTTCGTATGTTTGCTATATTATCCATAGTATACCTTGCACCTTCTTTGATACAATTTTTCACAGCGACTACATCATTTTCCTTAAACGCAGACAGTGGACGCCCCGTCCTGGGGTCTCTTCAAAAAATCTCTTGTTTATCTTTAAGGCGATGCCACCACCTTGAAACTGTAATATGTGATACATCAGTGTCCCCATATACCTCGTCTAGGTGCGCTTTAACCCTTTCACTCTCAATGACGTCATAAGCGCATTTGCAAATAGCTCTACCTTTGAAACGATAATGCAGACAACAATATTGCAGCAGACGACAATATGGCGGTGAAGGGGGTAAACACCTCACAACAGTTAGATCATTAAAGGATTAATATTCGTTCCTGAACAAACTAACAAACATCGTAATTTGATGCATGCAAGTTGCTCCTCACCAATCATCTTGTTTAACTATAGCGAAATTAATTTCATCCATGAAACATCACAACTGTCATTTACTGACGGTGTAGGATAAATGCTAAGTATATATGACTTCAAACTGATCTACAGTAACCCATTCTTTGCTAGAAAATAGTATTATACAGTCATACATTTCTATCGTTTATACTCTGATCATTGGTCTCCATCAGCTATTATCTGACCAGTGTCTAAAATGCCCTGCAATCCACTATACACCTGTCATTCTTCAAATGCCTTCATGAACAATTTAGCATAAACGAGAACAAGTCGATAATCGTCTTTATAAAATTATATCGCTATACTTAGTTACTTAGTTATACTTCGCCTAGTTAAATTCATCTTTCTTTGTTCAAAGACTGCTCAGATCCCAGCGCTATACATGTAGAACATGCGGATCTGGAGGATGGAGACACACTCGAGGGAGCTGTACGCAAATACACTTGTCGTGCTAACTACACCACTGTCACGGGGTCAGGTTTTATCTCTCTGAAGTGCACCGTTACCGGGCAGTGGACAGAGACTTACGAAACTTGTTTGAGAGGTATCTGATGTTTCATGTACATGTACTTTGTATAACTTGGTTCACTTGGAATGGCATTACAAACAGGGTATCAATAATGATACAAAACGTTGCAGAATTCCACACGCAGTCCATGGAGACTAAAATTAACCAATTACAAAAAATACGCCCTTTTACGCCTCTATTCAATTCCTCCACAAAAGAAAATAAGTCCAATTTATACAGTTATAAAATGTATCATCAGGACCTGTTTCTATATCCTAGTAGATAGTAGCTTAAAGCAGACCGAAAGGCGCATTCTGCTTTACTTTCAACCTGTTTTAAGTGGTCACTTATTTTCAAAACTAGAATCAGTCTATTGGGTACTGGGTTGATATATAGCAGTGTTGATATAAAAGGGTGCCTATAATAGCAGGACATTAATTTTATCTAAAATACTAACTGTAGTTAAGTCGTTACACACTGATCCGTTTAGAGATATCAATTTTTTTTTATTATACCAGATTTATATAATGCTCTTTTCATACAGGAGTGTTGCGGTCAAAAACTCTCCACATAATGGATGAACGAGTTGGGTTTTACGGCACTGCGACGCAAAATAGGTCATATAGCACCGTTGAATAATGAGAAATGATACAATGATATGGTAATGTGATTTCAGGAAAATGATTTCGGCTAATAGTAATGTGATTTCAGGAAAATGATTTCGGCTAATCTCATTCGTTCCTAAGTAGGGCATAGGACCAATCTACCCACCTGCGGCACTACGACACAAAATAGGTACATGTAATACAGCACGGATGAATGATGAGGGATGATCAGATGAGATGATGACCATTTAAAGACATCCCTAGACGACCTTTCGATCATAACACCCGACAAGCTAAAAAGCATGTAGCCACGTGCAAGTTTTGTCCTTACTGCTATCTTGTCTAGGGATATACTCATCCAAGCGTTTCATGGGAGTCCCGTACCTTAAAATTGTTAGTTTGGTTAGTAAAACCCATTGAAAAAAACCTTTACTGTGAGTATGTGAGGGCCTCTCTAGACAACAGTACTGGAGAACAGTTACCTGGATGTTCACACCAACTGAGATTGGTAACACCTTGTGATTCACGATTTTTCTCACCTATCTAATAATGGGGGGGGGGGGGTTCTGTCAAATGACTGAGGAAAAGTCTTTAAGCCCGAAAACTTTGGAGAAGTAGGAAGGTCTCTGGGGCCTGCGTTTATATTTTGAAATATTGAAATAGCTCCTATACCCGATGAAGTGTTTTATTCATGCTAGGTATGCATGTGTATAGGGACAATAGTGTTCCATGTGCACAAAAATTTGACCCCCGGGACCTTGACCTCAGGCTCTACTTCGAAGTTTTGAAATGTGCCGTTGGCCGGCTCGGTTGTCTCTTTGACAAGTCGTGTTGTACTTAATTGTCTCTATACAAAGCGTTTGTTTACAGACTGTTTTGAGCCCATCCAGATAGCCAATGCCATTCTCGATGTTGGACAGACTTATGAGGGCAGCGTTCGAAAATACACCTGCATTGAAAACTACATTACTGTCACAGGGTCAACGGATATCTTTATCAATTGTACGAGCATCGGGGAATGGACGCAACCGACTGAGCCCTGTCTGATGGGTACGTAACGCAGTAGAGGTGCTGCCATTATATTCGTACATACCAGGGGCCCGTTTTACTAAACAACTTACGCAAAATGTTTGCATAAGTCAAAATTTTAAATTTTAATTTATATTTTTTTATTATCACTTGCTACAAACAGCAAATAGCCAGATCAGAGGACGCGCTTTAAGCGCGTCCTCTGATCTGGCTGTTTGCTCTTAGCAAACGTTTATGATCGAAAAACAAGAGTTAAACGAGTTTGACTTACGGAAAATTTTGCGTAAGTAGTTTAGTAAAACGAGCCCCAGGTCTCCAGATAACAGGAAGTTAACTGACCAATATAAATATTTGCTTACTTATTCTAGCCCCAATCCTGTGCTGTTACTATTCATAAGATTCGTCTCGAAGAGACGATTCGAATGAGTAGTAACACAATAGGGTTTAATTTAGAAATAAAGTATTTAGTTTTTGGAGAACTACACTTATTATATGCCTTCGAGTGATATCGAGCATTTACGCGTGTATTTGCAGAGTAAAATACAAGAGGCTGTATCAGCCACCTTGTATTTTACTCTGACCTCGCTTTCGATTTGACGTGACGTCATTTACGTACATGTACGAGTGCCGCGTTATTCTTGTGACATACAAAAAATCTTGTTCTGCTTCAAATAACTAATACATTTTGGATATAAAATGATTTAAACAACTATTTAGTTGTTTCTGGTTTGTATTCAAGGCATATAATAAACACATCACCAGTTGGCAGTGCGCAACAGAGTGTTGTATTTAGCTCTAGACGTTTTTGGCGGAAACAACCGATCAGACTCGCGCCAAGGCGCTCGTCAGATCAGCTATTTCCGCCAAAAACGTCTCGAGCTAAATACATCACTCTGTATCGCGCTGTCAACTGGTAATGTGTATTTATCATCTGGAGCCCTGCATACTATAACTACTATTCAGTGCCGCAGTTCCGTAAAACCGAACTCAATTCATAAAAGCACTCATCATGACATGTGTCAGATGCGTACCTGTTTCTGGACAGATATACGTTTAACCCTTTCACTCTTAATGACGTCTTAAGGTGCGTTTGCAAACAGTTTGAGTCCTGATGGGCGCCGCGTAACGCGGCGTCTGATTCGGACCCAAACTGTTCGATACTCTTATCGTTATTTTTACAGTCATACAACCTTAAATCTTACTTTGAAACGAGTCTCGCAGACAACAATACTAAAGCAGACGACAATCAAGCGATTAAGAGGTAACAGTCTCCCGAAAAATTTGATGATGAAAGGGTTAAACGTACCTGTTTGTCGTTGTCGGAATGCTTTTCATTGAAGCTTTATTATTGCAACTGTTTATTCTTAAAAGGCACTTCAACTGTCAAACGAATTGAACAAGTGGCATTTAAATGAAGGGCAGTAGGAGTACTAAAATCTCAATGAGCAGAGTTTGATATTACTGTTCACCTGCATTACGCATCAGTCCATCATAATACTGCTGGTACTGCATCAGGGGAGATATTTTTCAGATAAAAACGATTCTAAATGGTGTTACATGTACTCTAAACATTCCGTTGCGTTGTGTTTGATTTCATGTTAACGGGACCTACTAACGTTACAGGAAAAGAAACAATTTCAGAGACAATTATTTTATTTGGTACATTTTTATGCCTAGATTACAAATTCGTGGATGAGCATCACGGACAACTACGGATTCAGCCCGGAAACATCCGTTAAAATCCGAAACGTTCGTAATGATCATTGATTAAACCCTGGTTATCCATGGGTGTGGTGTCACACCGTACTGGTTAATGTTAAAAAACCAGTGGGGATACATCTCTGCACTTATCCTCGCTAAACCGTATAAAATCCGTGTTAATCCGCATCAAAACGTAGCTAAAGCGTTCTAACTCGTACTGGTCGCTAGAGACCCGACAGCGGTGTCACATTACGGGTTGATAAGGACCGATATGGGTTTACACGGTTCAAAATGAAGGTCTACAGTCCGGCAGCCTTCAATGCGGATAGTTCCTGACTATTACGTGCTGATACAGCCATTTTTAAGTTCTAGTTCGGAGTGGTACAGTGCGCTATAGTGTTTATTTTAATTTCTTGTTTAGGGAATTGTTTCTTCATCACACAGTTTGGATGCTGATGAACCGCCAAGTTAATCAACTTCTTATCTGGATCAATATTGTTGGCAAAAGATTTTTTTTAAGAAATCACTCACAACGTGCAGATGGTTTAAAGAGGCTCGCAACCGGATTTAGCATTACAAATAGTAATTTGTTAATATATGTCAAATGCTTATATAAATGGGTAAGATTTAGTTTAGGATAATAAATTCTGTTAAAAAATGCATTTCCAAAAAAAAGAAAAGAAGAAGCTCTTGTGGGATTCGAACCCGTGACCCTCCATGCGGAGACAAACATGAAAAATGAGTAAACGCCATTACCCCCTCGGCTACCAGCGCTCTCTCTATACATATATGGTAGCGAATTAACGTACTTCACTGGTAGCGATTGATAGTACTTTATTCGGCTGAAGTTTATGTCTGAGCCCGTGTAGAGAAGCTATAGATAAACGATGGAAAATATCTAAAAAAAACTAAGATTCGGTGACGATTCTTGAGACTTTTTTGGACTGATCATATTTTTTTAATGTCAGAAGCCAAATAATGCCACAAATTTGTTTTTATTTCAGTATTTTATTTTATTTTGACAAGTACACCATCCGGTTGCGAGTCCCTTTAAGCAGACACGTAGCTTCTGATCTGACCCCGGCTAAATTGAAAACATATAGTTTAGTTCAATTCCCTACATTCTTATTTATTTATATATGTTTTTACTTATTTAATATTTACTTATTTATTTATCATTAATTTAGTTATTTCTAATACTATTTCCAATACTATTGAATGATTACAGGTTGTCCTGAACCTAGTAAAATAGAACACGCTACACTCGACAAATGGGGCATCGTGGATGAAGCAGTACGAACATATACCTGTTGGGCTGGTTATATAACCAGCACAGGCTCGAACTCTATAACAGTGACCTGTACCAGCACTGGACAGTGGTCAACACCGAGTGATACATGTTTGAGAAGTTCGTATAGTTATTTGTCAGTAAATATTATCTCATTCATAATAGTCTTAATTGATTGTTTACACTAGATATATAGCAACTCTTTAGTTGTAGTTAAAGACTTGGGCCCGTTTCATAAAACTTCGTTCGACAAAAACGGTCGTGAGTCAAAACTTTAAAATACATTTGATTTCTGATTTCTCTATCTAAGACTAACGCTGTTTTGTGACATCTCTTTTGAAGCGTCTTTTCAAGATTCCTGTGCCACGAATAGTTTAGTGGTGTCAGAGCAGTGGTATTTGGGCCAGTATAGAATGCGTTTTAAGTATGCAATTGAGTTTTTTTTAACCTTTGAAATGTTAACAATGAGAAGTCTCTTTTGATATTGATATCGTACAATTGATTGCGTACAAAGAAAATGATCAAGATAAAATGAGTATTAGACCTTTATAATTTATGTATAAAAACAGTTGTATATAACTATTTGACAACAAGACAAACATATATATAGTCCTCTAAGCACTAACATGTACTGCCGTCATAAAGAACACAGTACGCGTTTTCTTTGTAATATACATTCGTTAATAAGCAATTAAGCGTTTTACAAACAATTTCCTTATTTTGCATTTAAGTATACTTAAGCATTGTAGATTCGATATAAGCTTTTCAGTGTTTTGTTGTACCGCCATGGGCGGACAAGGTTGCACTGCAATTTTAGTTGATCGTCATAACTCCTAAAATTGACGCATAATAACTTACGATATGCTTCATCAATATTGTTGTTTCTTTAGATGTTACCAGATGCTGTTTTCTCACCTGACACAAAGTGTCAAAGTAAGCTATTGCGATCGACCTGTCTCCGTCGTTAATCCGTCGTGTATCTTCATCATTTTCTTTAAAGATCTTCTTAGAAACCACTGGCCAATTGTATCAATTTTCATACGATTGGTCATTGTAGGGTATTCTCTTAGATTTCTTCAAACATAGGTCATCCTATTGAAATTGATGTTGCCATGGCAAGCAATTGATTTTTTTTTATAAAAAAAAACCTGGAGCCAAAAACTACTGGTCCTTTATCCAAAAGTTCCATGGGTGACCTTCCACCAGAATTCTTAAAAATAATTTTCATATTATAAGAAACGTAGCCGCTAGTGGGTGGGGCAGCATTCATTATATTGCAATTCATGGTGAGAATTTTAGAAATCTTCTTGTCTGAAACAACAGGTCTGATTTGGAAGGAATTTCAAAACAGATGATCAATAGGTGACCCTCTACCAGCTTTCTTAAGATAATTTTGTTATCTTAAAAAAGCATGGCTACCAGTTGATGGGGCAAGTGTTTCTTATATTACTATATGATAAAAACTTTAATAATCTTCTACTCTGAAACTACTGGTCCAAATTGAATATGATTTTACACAAATGTCGCATTGATGATGCTTTGAAAGATTTCATAAAATAATTTTGTTTTCTTAAAAAACATTGCCGCAAGTTGGTGAGGCAGGATTTCTTAATATAACTGTATAGAAAAAAATTAAACATATTTTCTCTGAAACTACTGATCTGATTTGATTATAATTGACACAAATGATTGATGGTTGATCCTTTGCCAGTTTTATTCAAATAATATTCCTACATGTACCTCAAACAACATGACCGCCAGTGGGTAGGGTTTATATTTCACAACTTATTCGTTTTGCTAGGGCTTGTACATCTGTTGAGGACTTCCACATTCGTAATAAAACTATTACTGAAAAGCTTCTTAAACAGGGGTACAGATTTCATAAACTTCGTAAAACATTTTCTAAATTCTTTTATAGAAATCTTCCTCTCATTAACAAGTATAAATGTAACTTAAAGTCTTTTCTGCGGCAAGGTATTTCACATCCGGAGTTTTATGGTGATGTGATTTACAGACTTCGTAAGATTCTTGGACATATGCATTTTCAAAACCTATTTGTGAAACGTATTAGATTTTTCCTCAAAAAAGATTATGATCCAACTATATTGCTGCGCACTTCACGTTTGGTTATCGATCAATCTACAATTGATAACTATGCTTTCCTCTTTGGTTGTGCGACGACAGACAGGGCTTAGCACTACATGATGATGTATCTCTAAAGCCGTCCTTAAACGGGAGAGTTATGTCGGATTTTCGTGCTTTGGTTTTTCTCTCTGTCGTACCCTAAACCCTCCCATGTCTTACAGTTACTCGTGACTACAGACTATTCGCTTGAGTACAATTTGACCGTTGCCATAGTGGGTTGTTTTTAACACGGGCTTGAATGTTTAATTCTTTCCCGTGTTACTAATAATCCTGTCAGAGAATTTTGTTAGATGTTTTACATGTATTTACTTACTGTGCTGGCGGTCTTTTTGATTGTAAGGTTGTGGAACAGGGTTTATATTTTATGTACACTGTTCGTCGTTATAGGTGAATATAGGAGATAAGTGTGAGGTTGGGCGCCCCTAAACCCAGGTTTAACCCCCCCGTGGTTGTTAATAGTTAATTAATTTATAATTGATTATTGATTGCTACTGACCGTACAAAGGCGGGCTCCTATTTTCACTTAGCTTTATGTTTGTCTTGCGTGTTGTTTTCTATTTAGTGTGTAGATGAAGGAATGGTATTGCGTGTGTGTGTGTGTGTTTGTTATGGTATGGCTGTGTGTGTGTTCTGCTTTAGAGATGGGTGTATTGTTTGTGTTGCGTTTCCTGCTTGAGTCTTCTTTCGTATTTATTTGTTTAAGCTTCTTAAACAGGGGTACAGATTTCATAAACTTCGTAAAACATTTTCTAAATTCTTTTATAGAAATCTTCCTCTCATTAACAAGTATAAATGTAACTTAAAGTCTTTTCTGCGGCAAGGTATTTCACATCCGGAGTTTTATGGTGATGTGATTTACAGACTTCGTAACATTCTTGGACATATGCATTTTCAAAACCTATTTGTGAAACGTATTAGATTTTTCCTAAAAAAAGATTATGATCCAACTATATTGCTGCGCACTTCACGTTTGGTTATCGATCAATCTACAATTGATAACTATGCTTTCCTCTTTGGTTGTGCGACGACAGACAGGGCTTAGCACTACATGATTATGTATCTCTAAAGCCGTCCTTAACCGGGAGAGTTATGTCGGATTTTCGTGCTTTGGTTTTTCTCTCCCTCTCTGTCGTACCCTAAACCCTCCCAAGTCTTACAGTTACTCGTGACTACAGACTATTCGCTTGAGTACAATTAGACCGTTGCCATAGTGGGTAATTTTTAACACGGGCTTGAATGTTTAATTCTTTCCCGTGTTACTAATAATCCTGTCAGAGAATTTTGTTAGATGTTTTACATGTATTTACTTACTGTGCTGGCGGTCTTTTTGATTGTAAGGTTGTGGAACAGGGTTTATATTTTATGTACACTGTTCGTCTTTATAGGTGAATATAGGAGATAAGTGTGAGGTTGGGCGCCCCATAACACAGGTTTAACCCCCCAGTGGTTGTTAATGGTTAATTAATTTATAATTGATTATTGATTGCTACTGACCGTACCAAGGCGGGCTCCTATGTTCACTTAGCTTTATGTTTGTCTTGCGTGTTGTTTTCTATTTAGTGTGTGGATGAAGGAATGGTATTGCGTGTGTGTGTGTGGTTGTGTGTGTGTGTTTGTTATGGTATGGATGTGTGTGTGTTCTGCTTTAGAGATGGGTGTATTGCGTTTCCTGCTTGAGTCTTCTTTCGTATTTATTTATTATGAAAACTTGTGAAAACTGATTACTGTTCCAAATTGAATATAATTTATTTTATACAAATGATCCATTGGCGACTCTCTACCAGATTTCTTCAATTAATGTTGTTAGCTTGAATATAACTGTCAGTGGGTTTTTAAGGTTGTCCTGATATGGCTAAATGAAAGCTAAATACAAATCTTCTTTTTCCCAAACCACTTGCCCAATTAGATGCCATCATGACCGTTACCGGGTATCAGGTGAGCGATCCAAGGCCGCATGCGGCTATGGTTTTAATTATTTTATATTACAAATGTTTATCACTTTGAAATACCTAGATCTTTATTATATGTATAATAAAAAAAGTCATTACATATTTTTCTCAACATAGCACAGTACTCAAGGTGAGCTATTGTGATATCGCTCTATCTGTCGTCCGTCCAAACGTCTGTCCATCAACAACTGCAAATGATATCTTCACTGAAACCAAAAGCCACGGTGTAACCAAACTTAAACTCATACTTAATGTTGGTTTGAGTTTCAAAAAAAGTTATTCAAAGAAAGCGGGTGGAGTCAATGGTGTTGTTGTCATGGCAACCGTGCACAGCATTTAGAAACATCTTATACCCCAAAACCACTGGTCCGATTAAACTTTGGCTTTCACCAAAGTGTTTCTCAATGAATAGACTTTATAAGATATTCAAAGAATCTTGATTTGTCAACAAACATGGCCGCAAGTCGGCGTCGTCATTTTCCATGTTCGGAAATGTCGAATAAAAAGTTAAAAATATTGTAGAAGTAGTATGTTTAGCTGAATCGTTATGACATTTTGTCAGTTGTATGTCCTGATAAATTGATGTAATATTTGAATATAGGTCATGTTGTGCCATAAAGTAGGTCAATAGGTCAAATCGCAGTAAAATGTTTTTGAAACTCCAAGGGCTACGTTTTAGCTCAATCTTCTTAAAACTTGCTAAGAGTGATTATCTTGACAAAAGCTAGGCACTGTGTGAGTATGGCTTAATTATATATTAAGAAGTATGTCAGTAGGTCAAACCATAGAAAAAGCTTTTAAACACAGTGACTGTAGAACCCATATTTTCAGCCACAGGTTCATAAAACTTGCCAAGAATTATCAACTTGACACAATCTAAGCAAGGTGGTAATATGGATAACTTGGGGTCAAAAAGTGGGTCAATTCATAGGAAAAGCTTCACAGTATTCTTTAGCCCCGATTTCAATGGACACCTTGACAAAGTCGATGTAAATTATGAATGTGGGTTATACCTGAATAAAATGTAGGTACAGTACTGTTTAAGCTAAAGTATACACAAAGTGCATTGCCAGGTGCTAGGGGGCGTGAGCACTGTTGCATATTTCAGTATTGCTCATGAACAGACTCAATTAAACCGAGTCTGCAATTTTCAGTATTTGCTTTGTTTTCTGTGATTTCAAAGGATCTCCCCTTATTAAGACTTTTTTAAACTGACAGTGCACTGAGAGTAAACTAATTTTGCACTGACAGTGCACTGATATTTCAATATCAAACTGATAGTGCACTATCAGTTTAAACCAGGTAACTAGCAGTGCACTGGGGAATGACTACAGCTTTGAATTTAGAGCTGCAGTTTTTATTATACATGAATACCAGTTTACGCATACATGTATAATATATGTTTTTAGACCTTTGTCAATATTTAAATATTGGACAAGACTACACAGGTGTAATTTTTATGTCATGAATATTCTGCCTTCAGGCGCATTCTGATTAAATTCAACCTGCTTTAAGTCATTCAAAACTAGTAACAGGCTAATAGGAGAATGGGTTAAATGTGCCAGAAACTAAAGAGAGTACATGTCCATATAACATGCTGTAATGTTGTCGTACCAGTGTTAATTCTATAAGCTGTAGCTGCAGCATTTTAACCCATTACCCAATAAACGTGACTTTTTACGCCTATAATTTATTCCTTCTCTGAAAAAAAAATCCCTTTTATATGACAAAAATATTGTGTGTCCTAGCAGATAGTAGCTTAAAGCAGGCTTAAAGTTAAGCAGAATGCCTCTTAAGGTGCATTCTGCGTTACTTTCAACTTGCTTTAAGTGATCATCTTTCTTTCAAACTTCAAACAAGCTATGGGGTAATGGGTTAAGGAAACTAATCCGTCCCTCATCATGGATCCCCATATCACAGCTTGATACTTATACTTTCTGATAAGGGCACCCTTATCAAATTGCTTATCAATTATCACAGTAGATAAAAGATAGTTGTTGAAATTAACACTTACCCTGCTGATCACGACTTGATTGTTAAGTGCAAAAAGTGGATTTAGATCAGACGCTGCATTATATTGCGTCTGATCTGGATCCAAACTGTTTTACATTCGACTCAGATACTTTCTGAACTACAAAAAATGCACAAATCTTATTAAATTTTTTTTTTGCATACAACAATATCAAAGCAGACCAATATTACTGCAGTAGAAGGGTTAAGCATACATCAATTTTATCTGCAGAATAAAATTATTGCAAACTTGATCAGAATGATCCTTCAGGAAACCTCTGATCCGGTCTACACTGTTTGCATAGGACTAGTATGCTTTATAAGGGTACACTTTTTAAGACAAATATATACTTTTAAGATATTTTTATCATTTAATTTCGAAATCTTAGGATTCTCCATTATCAATTTATAGCATCCCCTTATCAGATGGCAGCTTAACCCATTACCCCATAGCTTGTTTCTAGTTTTAAAGATATGTGACCACTAAAAGCAGGTTGAAAGTAAAGCAGAATGCGCCCTAAGGTGCATTCTGCTTTACTTTCAGCCTGCTTTGAGCTATTATCTGCTAGAAAATAGTGGTTCTCTCCTCCTGATAAATTTCACTATACATTTAACCTGTACTTAAAGGCACACTGTGAATTGCGATATGCAACAATAAATTATGCATATTTTTCAGTTTCTTAATTTTAATTCTAAATATCTGATAAAGTAATTAGCCTTTGATTTAGAGATCGCAGAAAAGAGAGTTTACTGCTCCTTTCAAACTTTTAACAATCAAGGAATCAGCACTGATATCCATTAACCCGTACCCCATAGCCTGTTTCTAGTTTTGAATACAGTTGACCACTAAAAGCAGGTTGCAAGAAAAGCAGAATGGGCCTTAAAGCCAATATCTGATAGGATATAGAATAGATTTATTTCCATCAGTGGAGGACTAAATTAAAGACGTAAAAATGTGTTTTTATGGGCTAATCGGTTAAATATCATTCAAGTTATTCAAATGAAAGTATTTATTTTGATAAATAATCATAATTGTATAAATTGAGACTATTTTCTTCACTGGAGGAATAAATTGGAGGCATACAAAGGCATATTTATTGGGTAATGGGTTAAAGCAGGCTGGAAGTTAAGCAGAAGGCACATTCTACTATACTTTCAAACTGCTTTGAGTGGCCACCTGTCTTCAAAACTAGGCAGGGGATATGGGGTAATATATTTAGACAAGTGGCTGCTTAGTACAATAAAAATGTTATGCATGGGATCTCTCTGTGTGGCTTTCTTAGCGGTTTAATCTGCCACCTGCCTAAATACCCAAATACAACTTTAAACATTTATTTAATATAAGAAAATTCCAGATGGGGAATTCAATTAGTACTAATTCATAAAACAGCTCTTTTCAAAATGTTCGATATCTAAGGACCTTTTTCATGATTTTCATTGAAAAAGGACCTTAGAGGTGGAAGTTTTAGAAAAATGCAGTTATATAAATTAATTATACTCTAATCAAGACTAATTATTATACTCTTTGTTGAAAAGGACTTTTTGTGTGTTTGTATGTTATCTACATGTATGAAAATTGTAGTAAATAAAGGTTACACATTCATTGACTTATTAAAGATTAAATATCCCTGGAGTAGAGGGTCAAGATGCCCCTTATCTTCAACTGTCATGTAGATGTAATAACCAGTGGATTGTCTCTGTGGAAATGTTACATAATCTAACGACCTCCCAGCGGGATGGCAACAGAGTTTATTGCTTTTTAGGATGGGCTTTACATGCATGGGTTCAAAAGGATGTCTTATCTATTGAGGCTGTACATTTAAAAAGAACTATATAAAATAAAAGTAATATTTTATTACTGTTAAGTCAAACTTTCGGAAATAATAAGAAAATATTTCATACATTATAATAATGCACTAGTTGCAAAAAAGGCAATGTCTTAAAATAAGTCCTTTATTCAGATAATTATTCTGTTGCACTTTAAGGTAAAAGCTCTAACGCAAGGTGGCTGCTTAATGCAGTATGAAAGTCATGCAGAAAGCTCCTTGAAGGTTTTCATGCGTGACTTGCAATCTACATTCCACAGCCACCTGTATTAACCCATTACCCAATAAATACGCCTTTTCTTTACTGGAGAAAATAGTTCCAATTTATACAGATATGAAAATGAATGATAAGAACTATTTTCTTTATTCTAGCAGATAGTAGCGTAAGCAGGCTGAAAGTTAAGCAGAATGCGCCTTAAGGCGCGCATTCTGCTTTACTTTCAACCTGCTTTAAATGATCACCAATTTTGAAAACTAGAATCAGGCTATGGGGTAATGGGTTACAGGCCAAACCCGTGATATAGTCGTTGAAGTGAGAATTAGCAATGCAAAAAGTGTAGATCCAGCTGAAAGGCCATTTGATGGACTCATTTGGATCAAAACTTTTTGACATTTAGTGTTTTGAAAATAACTCCAATAAAATCCACAGCGATGTGTCACTTTTTAACCAATTTCTTGATTGAACAATATTTTTACGTCTGATCAGGGTCTGCTCTGCTTTATTATATATATCCGATTCTTCACTGTTTGCTGTGTAAATAAAATCCTTTTATTTCAATAGAACAATCAGTCAATTATTCAGAATGGGTGGAGTATTGACCAGAGAAATGGTTAATAGCCTGAACCAGTACCCTCAGCCTTAATCACAGCTGGAATCACTTTATACAAATGGTCAATGTATCTGTTGCAAATCTCTGGAGTCACAGTTCTCAAGAACTCCAAAATGCCTTCAACAAGTTGCGCTTTATTTCGGGTTTTTTGTTTTTCCTAATATAATGTTTCAAATTTGCCCACATATTGTCAATTGGATTCATGTCTGGTGATTCTGGAGGAGTGATCCAGTGGTTAATTCCATGTTCAGCCATGAATGATTTTTACCCCATAGCCTGTTTCTATTTTGGAAAAGAGTTGACCACTTAAGGCAGGTTGGAAGTTAAGTAGAATGCACCTTAAGGTGCATTCTGCATTACTTTCAGTCTGCTTTAAGCTACATGTACCATCTGCTAGAATATGTTTCTTATGATTCTTATTTGTAACAGTATAAATTAGATTTTTTTCCTTCAGTGGATAAATAAATTAAAGGCATAAAAAGGTGTATTTATTGGGTAATGGGTTTAAAGTTTTAATTTCTGTTTACCATCAAAACATCACCCCCCCCCAAACAAGGCAGAAATAACTGCAGCTCTAAAATAAGGCTGTAGTCATTCCCCAGTGCACTGCTAGTTACCTGGTTTAAACTGATAGTGCACTATCAGTTTGTTATTGAAATCTCAGTGCACTATCAGTGCACTGTCAGTGCAGAAATAGTTTACTCTCAGTGCACTGTCAGTTTAAACCCAGTGCACTGGGGTGTATAGTTTAGCTTAAACAGTACTGTAAGTAGGTATAATCATAAAAAAGGCTTCTAAACACTTACTAGGTCATAATGATTGCCCTAAAGGTCATGAAACTTGCCCAAAACCATCACCTAGACAATATCTAAGTAATATATTACATAGAGGTATGTCAGGTCAAAAAGTAAGTCATTAGATCAAATCATAGAAAGGGTTTCTGACCCCTCTAGAGGTCACAGTTTTAGCCATAACCTGATAAATATTACTTCGCACGATCAACGTTTTATAGCTATATCAAAGTGATATCTTCCCCAGTCAGCCTAGGTACAACGGTCTCGGGTGAGTGAATTGAGGGTCATGATCGTTTATGCTTAGAAACGACTTGTTCCGCTTATGCATTGTCAACAGTTGGAGGCAAGATATGAAATCGGACAAATTAGAAGTTTTACCCGGTCCAAAACTGTTTATCACTCGATTTGATATTTCCGCTATTTCTGCAAGCTTTAGTTATGTTATTCTGTGATAACCAAACATATAGTTTGGATTCAGACGACGCGCTAACTGGAACTCTCATCTATTTCCAACTATTATACACTCTTGAGATACTAACTACGGGAAACTTATACTCCTTAGCGTTAGTACAGGCCAACTTCACACAACAGTAGTCTAACATACTTTGTTGGCATAACAAGAGTTAACCTTTGCACTGCAAATAAACGTTTTCAGAATAATTACCTCTTTCCATACACTATTAAGTGGGAAATCGAACAATTATTTCAAATTGTAGCAAACAGGGTAGACCTTGATCACCAGTGAGTTAAATGAATCGAAACCAACGTCCGTGACAGCGTACATAAAAACGACCTGTTTACATTTATCGTTGGTCAACTTCGCAAACAGGCCTCGAAGGTAATTTGGCAATTGTAACGATGAAATCCAAAAATGGCGACCAAAGGAATTTTCGCCTTGCTCGTCAAATGTATTATGTACTTTCTCTTCAAGAATCTAACCTTTTCTGATAGATAAGGTATCAAACAAAGCGTTTTAGAAGTTGTTGTTTAAGGTAAAATTGATGCATTTCAGTTGATTAATGCACTTTTGCGTGCGCGATTCGATCCGTTAACAATTCGTTTGTACCCATTGAAAGTAAATAGACTTTAGGCGCAATGAATTATTGTTGTAGATTATTTAAGAAAGTTAGAGGTCGTACTATTAAGGGTTGTTTGCATCGGAAAACTTAGTTGGCCTGAGATATGTTTACTGAACTCACTACAGAGGGTTCCATTGACAGCGTTCTGATTTGGCTATACACTGTGTGAAAACAATATTTAAACCTGTTTCCTTAAATACGGGTAAAATAAAGACATTAATATTAGATTTTGATGATTAATGGTGTATATTGCGATGTTGTTTTAACTCTAAGCACCGAAGGCAATATGCGTTTGAAATTGTTGTGTAGGTAGCATTTTTTGGATAAGAGTATAGGTGTTTCATCTGGATAAAGCCTATTTACAATAATTGGTTACTAAAGGTAGACTATTGTTAATTCCTAATGAACATTTCTTACTTTAAACGAAGAGGGTTCTTGATAAGTGTCGTTATTATAACGATCCATGCATTTTGTTTGGACACCTGTGCTACAGTGATACTTTTTACTTCTCTTTGACCAGCTTGTGAAACTTTGGTTGCTTTGATAACGGGACCCCATGGCATCGATAATCGTTTCATTTCTGCGTCTTCGTCATATCCGAAATGGGGACCACAGTATGGCAGGCTTAACGATCCTAAGGCATGGATAGCAGCAGATCCAATGCAAGAGGACGAGTACATACAGGTTATCAGTGAAGACAACATAATACGATCTATATTCATTGTCTATTCAAATTATCAAATTCACTTTTGGTATTTCTCGATACAAGTCAAGTAACTGGAAACCTTTCTACATTGTCGTGGTTCTGGTACTTAATTCGCATATGGAATTGTTTCTGTTATTAGACCGAGAGTATCCCCTCTGCAAAGAACTAAAAGGAATGTAGGTCGGTGGTTTTGATCCCATGCGCTGCTTCGCAACGAATGAGATTAGCCACACTCATCTTCCTGAAATCATCATCATCTGATCTCACCATCCCTCATTATTCTTCGGCACTTTATGATCTATTTGGTGTCGCAGTGCCGTAAAACCAAACTCATCCATCCATCAATTTCGGAACAAATTAATCACCAGCGTACTAATAGGAGGAACAAAATACATACATCAACCATTTAAAGTTGACCAACTGTCACAATTTACATGCTATATCTAAATTGTAACTCGTGTGTCTTGTTACATTTGATACCCTATAGTAGAGGGCATTTACAGATTTTAAGGAACTAATTTGCACCAGAAATGATTTTTGTGTTTTCATATGCTATGGCATGAACCGAATAACAGAAAAAAGTCGCAAGAAATCACACGATGCGAAATATTTATTTATTATTTTTTTTGGGGGGGGGGGGGGGTAAAATGACTAAAACAATAAATGAAAAAGGCGAATTGTTGGAATTTCGGTCGAGCTTTTGAACAAAAAGGCTTCAAATTTTCAGATTAGGCACATATTTTTGTACACTACAGGCTAGTACTACATCGGATAAGGACAAATTAAAATAACTGGGTGTAGGGGTAAAACATGTAAAAAATAACTTAATAAACCACCAATATTTGGAATTTCGATAATGTGTCATTCGGTATGAAAATAAACGCTCAAGTTTAAAATAATAGATGCACACACCTTCTAAATAAAGTTAGTTCCAGTAAAGATAAATATTTGTGTAACCAGGGGGCCGGTAAACAGAGGGAATACGCCTGGCCGATTCGTGTATATTTATTTATATCGATAGTTACGAAAGGTCTGTAACAAAATATACAGAAACTATAAATACTATGATTAAACATTCTAAATAATACCAATCCCAGATCGGGCAAGCTAGTAAATACTAAATAGTTATATTACATGTAATACGTGTATATTAATTAAATAGCAATTCAATTCATTGACTTACAAGCTGGTCGGATAAATGAGAGAACTGTGTTCAAATAGTTTTGATACTGGATCAATAACTTCACTATAATGAGTACCAAATGCATGTGTTATATATCATTTTAAAGAACAATTCTTCGCCTACACGATGGTATAATGTACGATAAGATCACATATCTCGATGAGTCACAACATGAACCTTAATGACCCCTACTAGAGGACACTGGAACATAGCACTTTTCAGACATTACTTTTTCACGTAATAACTTCTTAAAAAGTACAATTTCCAGATTGTTTTGGGAAATATATCAGTTTATGTATAAATTTTATCGTAAATAAAAATTTATTTCTATTGAAAGGGTAAACTGTCTAAATCCTAATTTTTTCAAAATCAACATTTCTGTTTTTGCTAATGAGGAAAGTGGACATGTTTTTTCGAACGCTATGAAAATGTTCTAGATCAGTATATCTACATTTTGATTTTAAAACATGAAACCATTTTTCAATGGCTTTAATTATAGCCTGGTTTAATAATAAAAAAAGAGTTTGTAGCTACCCTACCTACTTTTATACATAACAGGAGATTCTTTTGTTTTTATATTTTCAGTACGTGTTTAGAATAAGCTCTATTTTAATATTTTATGCAATAATAACATTTAAAACTGTGTAGTGTTTGCTTAATTGTCTTATTGTATATGACAGAAAAATTCATAAATTTATTTAAAATAATAAAGCCGTAATGATAATTACAGTATCAAATTGTGTTTAGAAAATGAACTCAAAATTACAAAATAAAAGTCCAGTGTCCTCGAGGAGGGGTCATTTATGTTCATGTTGGGGCGGATCGAGTAATGCGATCTTATCGTGCATGATATCATCGTGTCGGCAAAGAATGGATCTTTAAAATGATATATCACACATGCATTTTGCACTTATAATGATGAAGCTATTGATCCAGTATCAAAACTTTTTGAACTACCCTCGTAAATGTCTCATTTGAAGAGAACTTAAATGATTAGCAGTGTTAACTTCCTTTCACGAGGAGGGAAAGGGCCAGAATGGCAGCGTAGGGTACAGAGGCTTGCAAGTTAGCTTTAGTAACTCACTCGTGCATGATTTCACTCGCCAAACTCACTCGCACTGACCACTGACAAGAGTACATGTACATGCAGGAAATAATGAGTAATGCTACTGACTATAACATTATGTGAACACTATCTATAGTCTGTATCAGCAAATATGCACAAAGGAGTATAGTCAAACCTAACCTGGGTTACATACTCCCCTGCTAGGTTTAAATGGCTCCTGACATTTGCAAACTCAGATAAAATAAATCAATATTGCGCAAAATGTGAATAAAACATTTCCATTACTATCCAAGTAGAATGAAACTACTAATTAAAACCAATACAAACTTACACTATTGTAAGTCAACCCAAACGTGACCCTTGTTTACAAATGTAGAAAAACACCTGCTAGCAAGACAATACATGTATTTGCAATGAAACTGCCAATATGTCTCATAACCAAATATATACATTGAATTAACGAACAATAACTAAATCACACAGTCCTATACTGGTTGATTGATATTTACAGTGAAACTGCCATACTGTTTCACTAATGAATGCATGTAACTAATCAACCCAGAACTTAACTAACAGGTTCTACACTGGTCAATAAATAAAGTAGTCAAATTACTTGAAAAATGAAATTGACATCTGATCCTGGCTAAAATTAATAAATGAAAGTTATTTCACTCATCACATAACTTGTCAACCCAAGAACAAGAAAACTTAGCAAATTAAACTAGTGCAATTCAAATAAATTCAGAAGATACCCTCAGCTACTATACTGACTAAATGTACTTAGAGCTAACCTAAATAAAAGACTGAAAGTCATTACTGTGCCACACTATTTGAGGGGCAACCCATTCCCCATAACTATCAGGGGATCTTCTGGTCCTAACCAGACGACTTGGCGGTAGGGATTCAAACCCTATATCCCGGTCAGACGCAGACTGTGCATACCTAGACTGGTTGGAGACAGAGCTGGATTGATTGGACACAGGCTGTGCAGACCTAGATTTACTGAAATTGGATGGTCATGACACAGAATGATGGCCATCAGATTTTCTGGTTCCTGAATGACTTAGGCTGAGGTCAGAGGCTACACTGGGTAATGGAGAAGCATAGGATTGTCCAGTTGGATCAGATATATCTGGAACAGACATGGACCTCAATTTGAGAATGAGAGCTTTCTGTCGTGGCAGATTTGTTCCTAGACACATTCCTCCTATTTGGTTGTCCCATATAATAGTTACAATGTAACAGCGTCCAATGGTAAAATAGTTTAATAGCGTCCAATGGTAAAAAAAAATAAACAAGAGGGCATTGAATGCCCTGATACCGCTCACCTGTTGTAAAGAGGTCTGATAGCTTTACCCTTGAGTTTAACCCATATTAATCTAATTCCATTCAAATCTGTAGACTATAGCGTGTAAACAATATTGGAATATAACCTACTCTAGTACTAGTATAGTAGCGTACACCAAGGGCAGGTAACTAGAGCGTAACCAATACTGAAATAAAGCTGTTTATAGCATTTCAAACTATATCATTAGATTTCAACAAGAATTGCACTCCTTAAAATAATATACATTGTGTGCAAGTATAACAAAATTCCATTGAAAATTTGAAAATTGTAGTTGCTAGAGTGGAAAGACTGTTAGATAAGGCATTTTCAACATATCAAGGACAGATAAATCTCGATGTAATGATTCGATTTCAACATTTTTGAACTCATGTGAAACCTTATAGTAATATTAAATCTGAGCAAGTTTGAGGAAGATTCGATAAAAAGTGTGGCCTCTAGAGTGTAAGCATTGACAGAATTGGCATTTTCAACACATCAAGGGCAGATAACTCATGACCTTATGGTCTGATTTCAGCCATAATTAAACTCTAGTAATATACAATCTTAGCAAGTTTGAGAAATATTTAATAAAAAGTGTGGCCTCTAAAGTGTAAACACTGTTAAATATGGCATTTTCAGCAATTCATGGGCAGATAACTCATAATCTATTGGTCCGATTTCAACCATAATCGAACTCATTTGGATTCTTATAGTCATATACAATCTGAGCAAATTAAAAAGATTGTATAAAAATTGTGGCTTCTAGAGTGTAAACACTAAAATTGTTGACGACGCAAAACGGACATTCAAGTACTGTATTGCCAAAGCTAACCCTGAGCTAGCTCAGCTGAGCTGAATAAAATAAATACATGTAGAAACATAGCTTTTAGAAATTTATATATTGTGGCTTTGAATATGAATATAAATGCTCCAACTAAAAAAGTTCGACAAAATGTTCTATGAAATAAAGATAAAATAGAGACCATAACCAGAAAAAAATGAAATATTATTTTAAAAAAACTATAGTTTAGTTAGTTAAATGAAACACAGCTAATATCTTGTTATATCCCGACAACAAAATATTTCAATAGGAATCACTCTATCGATCGGTCGATTGCCCGGTCGATCTGTCAGGGTTAATCTGCGGTACTTAATACTCAGCATACCTGTTAGGTCAGGATGTGTAGATGTACAATTTGCAAATTTCAGGACTTTTTGACCTTGCCCTTGACCCCTGGCCTTGATAATGGGTTAGGGCTATGGTTAAGATTGGGGTTATTGTCCGGTAAATTCCCCCTTCAGTTTCAACCTCAGGCATATATGCTAACACCGGTTGTACATGTGCATTTCACCACCTCTGATTTTGACATTTACCTCTGGACTTGACAACAGAAAGTGTTGTCCTGTAACTCTTTCATTATCAGTCTGATACAAATGAATCTGCGCATACGTCACAATTGGGAGTATTACGGAGGACTTTGAAACCTTCCATTAAGTCAGCTGGAAAGACACATAAAACTACATCTTTCACAACTTAATCCTCTACATGTAAGGCAAACTGAGCTACATTCAAACTCATTCCTTTAGCTGTCAAGTCTAATGGATTGCACTAAGTTTGGCAAGTACAGCAGAGTTATTTTCATAATGTTTATATGCTTTATATTCCAATCCTCATCCTAAGGTATCTTTCAAACTCTCCCTGGCCGCTATTGTACATGTAGTTCTTCCATAAGCTGTCGAAATTTGCAGCATTTGTTGTTGGTTGGAGCTATTTAGGATGGTAAAAGATAAATGGTTATGCAACATTCTGGGTAAAGTAAGACATAAGAATACTATTGAAATTGGGCACTTGATAATCTTTGTAGAGGCATATAAAAGATTTCTCCGCCTGTGAGCAATAATGTTCTTAAAAAGAATTTTAAAACATGTCAACCATACAATTGCAAACGGATTTCTAAAATCAGTATAGCTACATGAAACAACCCTTTTCAAATACATATAACATGACAAACGTGTACGTCTAAGAATTTCATTAATAAACTTGCCTGTTCACCAATATGATTATGCATTTTATGAAGGTCCTACGATAACCATTCTCTGCATTGTGGTGATATTGTTTAACACAACGACTGGCATGGGTGATGATGACTATAACACAGCCAAACAAATTACCAGATTTTATTCCACCCCGTATTTTAAAACTGTCAGTATATCATATTAAACGAAATTTGGGTGTGATTACCAACTGAGCGAACTGGGAAACCTGTTTACAGTGCTCTTACAGTATCGTTTCCAATAGTAGTGTACATATGGCTTATCAGTCACGCTGGACGAGAACAAACATAGTCAAGAGGTTAGAAGAACATTTGATAACAATTAAAATAAATGTAATCCAGTCATGTGTTGTACTATTTTTGTAAATAATCACACATTATGACATTTCAACAATAAACTCATATTTTTCCCTTCTCCTGGTGTTTTAATTATCATAAGTTTGTTCTTATGATGGAAACAATTTTTAAAGCTTCAACCCATTTATTTAAGCTACGCAACTAGCATTATTAAAGTAGTACATTGCTTAATGTATAAATAACTAAAACAGAAAATATAAGCATGTAGTATGGGGGATATGCCATACCTAACGATTTGGGATATATTCATTTCCAAAAATGGTTTTCAGTAATTTTTTACACACAACTACTTTGTTTGGTTGAAAGTAAAAACATACTTATACTTATTATATCTAGCATGCAGTGTTAATGGGTATGTCTCTTACGTGTAGATGTAGTGCTTTAATATTCATATATTCAAAGGTCGCAGCAATTAATCTCCGAACCAGTATGTTTATCTTACATTTTGAACATCCTTTTACAACAAAGTTTCTAAAAGCTTTAGTTGTCATTATACCTACTTTAGCTTAAATAGACTGAACACCGAATGGTGTATTTGTATAAAAGAAAAAGAGAAACTACCCAAATAAAAGCAAATGTATGCCATTATCGTACATATGGCATTAACATATTATCAGTCTTATAACAACCTCAATCTGAGTGTGTTTTTTCCAGATATTTTCAATTGCTCTTTCTACTCCGTCCATTTACGGAGTATATATTTGTTTTAAATCTCGGTACATACCATTAACAAACGATAAGAATGTCACTGTGATCGCGTTGTCTACTGCTAAAACACATTTATGAGCATATCTCTGTTTGCCTTCTCCGCACGGATGGGACCTTCTCAGTTTTGTTTTCCCGGCTTTAGCACATCTATAAAATTTTGAGCAAGCATAGCAACATAAAGAAGTGCGCATTTGGAATGGAAACAAATGACGAGGCACAAATGACTTTCAGAAGGAGGATGATAGATAAGCCTTTTAAACTAAACCTAGTTCAGCTAATTTCTTCTTTATTTATACCAAATGTAGCACTAAAACACATTTTGTTACGGTACAGACTGCACGCGGAGGCTTACATTGAGCGGATCAATTTCACACGATTATTAGTAGAAGTCATACATCTTTAAAAAGCAAAACAAGTAACATGTATTGCAATAGTTGATTCGTTAACGCATAGGACTGTGAGCTATGAGGTCAGAGGTTCGAATCCAGTCAAACGCAAAGCTGGTTTTGTTAATCATGTTTACTTGTTCCATTATCATGTTTTTTCAACTTTTCGAAAAGTCAAGCTATTGTCTTCACTATGTCGCCTACATCGTTTTTGTTTGCTTTTATGTTAATTATTCGCAATATAACATTTCTAAATAAATATCTAAGGTAACCGTTTGAAACTTATATATATCGAGTATAAAAATCTACAAAAATGATCACAACTGATGACCTCGCTAAAAAGCCGTAAAAACCTCAGCTCAAGCATTGCATATATGCAAAAGACATTGGTGTATACAAATACAAGCAGAACACTTTACATTTTTGCACAATACATTAAATAAGGATCTTATATTTCGCAGAAACTAATTTATGTGGCCGTTTTTTCTCAAAAATCACTTTTTTACAATTTTGATAAAAACTGAGATTTTCACAAAAATGAAGCAGGGGCATTCAGAGTGACCACACTGAACATTATCTACAATGTCTCTAGAACAAAATAGCAAAAGTATTAGAAGGTTGACCGTCTATAACTTGGAAAAAAAAATTTTGTTTGACAGGGTCAACATTTGTGGAAAAGCAAAATCAAGCAAAATTGAACTTTTTGATACAACATGCACTGTCGTTTGCAAATATTTGTGGATTCCACAAACAATTGTCAATTGAATAGTTATTGCCTGTGTTACAACTTATGTTCAGCAAGGACAACAATATTCTCTATCAAGAAATATAAAAATATAGTCAATCTTGTATAAAGCAGCCACATTGAAGACCGGTCAGCGTGCAGACCTCTTCACTAGGCTGCTTAACTCAGGGTAGAAATAAAGAAGAAAACTCCTATTGGAGCCTTCTGCATTAGCTTTATCCTGCATTATAAACGGACATCTGTATACAATACTATTTATAGGTCTTCCATTGAGTGATTACTTAATACAAGTTTGACTGTAAAGGTTGACACGGATTACAAAGTCTCATAACAAATGGCTGGTATTATGCAACCAAATAATTGAAATCGATATTTAATCCTTTACTCTGTAGCTAATTGTCAGTATTGAATACAGATGTTTGTTTAAAGCAGACTGAAATTAAAGCAAAATCTATTCTGCTTTACTTTCAGTCTTCTTTAAGCTACGATCTGCTTAGCTCATATAGGATTTTGTTTTTGGATATTCATGATTGTAGATCTATAAAGTTGGATTATTTTCGTGAGTGGAGAAATAAATTAAATACGTTAAAGTGATAATATATTGGGTAAAGGGTTGATGCTTGAAAACGAAACTACATACATTTACTGTCAGACCTGAATTTAACTGTATGATCCTTCTGCCGCAGGTCGAACTATCTCGTTTAGCAGATCCAGATTAAACTTAATCAACAACTTTATCATCTGCACAATAGTTGTGTTCCACTAAGATATTGTTTTTCTTTTGTTTTCGCCGCCTACTTGCCGATTTAAAAATCTTTCCAACCCAGTCACGCTTTTGCGCCGCCATTTTGGTAAACAAAAAAATGACGTTAAAGGTCGGGAAACACCCAGTCTTCGGAAATTCGAACGTGGCTGGATCTTGTCGAATCGGAAAAACGAAAAAGAACGAAGGTCGTCGAAGTTACACGGAAACGAAGTAAACCGTTACACAATTTATACTTAAAGCACGTGTGCGCAACTTATATTTAAAACTTGAGCATTTATTTTCATTCAAAAGGACACTGTATCGAAATTCCAAAAATTTGCCTTTTTAGGGTTTTCTTTTTACCATGTTTTACCATAAAAACCAATTTGTTGTAATTTGTCTTTAAGCCGATGTAGTACTAGCCTGCAGTGTAATGAAATACGTGTCTAATTCGAAAATGAGGACTTTCTTTTGTTTAAAACCATGACCAAAGTGGCGATATTCCAAAAATCGTGTTTTCATTTATTATTAATTTTTAATCATTGTACCCTAAAAATCATATTTCGCATCGTTTGATTTCTTCGAATGTTTTTCTGTTATTCGGTTTATGTCATAGCATATAAAAGTCTCATGTGCAAATTAGTTCCAGTATTTGGATTTTTGACGCTAAATGCACTCTAAAACTAGAGAATTTCCTATTTTGTAGCAGGTCTAGGGCTTATTTGTCATAGGGAATATATTGAGATTAGCACACAGGCGAAAGGGTCGCAGAGTGATATTGGCCCGCCTTCTTGATATTGGCCCGAGGGACTATATCAATTAAGGGCCAATTTCACTCTCCGGTCCAGATCACCCGTGTAATGATCTGTTTATAACATTTGATGATGATGAGTTGGGTTTAACGGCACTGCGACACAAAAGAGGTCATATAGCGCCGATGAATGATGAGGGGTGATAAGATGAGATGATGATGATTTCAGGAAGCTGATTCCGGCTAATCTCCTTCGTTGCCAAGCTGCGCATGGGATCAAAACCACCGACCGGCATTCCTTTTAGTTCTTGGCAGAGGGGATAATCTCGGTTTAATAAACAGAAATTATTCCCTATTACAATTAAGCTCCAGAACTGCGACAAAGTAGAAACTCTCTTTATAACATTTATGAACAAAACCATTCGGTTGTATTTTATAAGCAATACATTTTTTATGATATTTCCTTTTATTCTAAGTCTCTAAGAAAGCGCGTTATCATATAGATGACGTCAGTGACGTCACATCCAGATAAACGTTGTTATTGATTAAATTTCGTTTCATACGATACATTTCAATTCGTATACAAATCCAGTGATTTGCAAAAAATGTCGACAATTATAGTCGCGTATTCACCGACAATTTATTTGCAACGAATATTTTGAAAAACGGTCTTTTCGCGGCGCGATTCTGTTTCAATAGATTTGGAACGTTTTACCTTAGCAGAGATCCAATATTGACATTGGCTCGCTGGTAGTAGTTATTGGCCCGCTAGGACACTGATATTGGGTCATTTTGAGTGTGAAAATGTTAATAAATATAGTAACAAATGTAATAATCCTGTTTATTAGACCGAGAATATCCGCTCTGCCAAGAACTAAGGTCGGTGGATTTGATCCCATGCGCAGCTGCGCAACGCATGAGATTAGCCGAAATCATCTTCCTGAAAATATTGTCATCTCATCTCATCATCCCTCATCATTTCATCGGCGCTATATGAACAGTGCCGTATACCCAAACTCATCCATCTATCCATATGTTTTGATGATGATGAGTTGGGTTTTACGGCACTGCGACACAAAGTAGGTCATATAGCGCCGATGATTGATGAGGGGTGATGAGATGAAATGATGATGATCTCAGGAAGATGATTTCGGCTAATCCCATTCGTTGACCAGCAGCGCATGGGATCAAAACCACCGACCTGCCTTCCTTTTAGTTCTTGGCAGAGGGAATAATCTCGGTCTAATAAACAGAAACAATTCTCTTTGACAATTAAGCCTCAGAACTGCGGCAAAGTAGGAAGGTCTCTGAGGCCATATGTTTTACAATACCTTAACACAACAAGTGACGACATTGAACTGATTACAATGGCATGCAATATCAATATAAATATGGTCCTTGTAAATGAAAAATATTTAGCGTCATTTAATTGAACTAATCCCTAGAAGAAACGTGTACCGCTTGATCCTGATCAGACTCTGAGTGACATTCACTGCAATGTTTCTTTGACAGCAAGGGACACCAAATATTGTGTGTAAGTACATCTTGGGGTGACGGAGTGTCGCGTACAATGTTTAGGTCACTGTGAATTTGAACTTTGACCTCAATTGTCAAAAAGTACTTGTCCGGTACATACATTCTGTACTTTATCAGCTAGGGATAGCAAATTTGATGTGTGAGTACATATTGGGATGGCAAAGTGTGGCATACTACTGTCAGGGCACAATGACATTGACCTTGACCTTGACATCAATTGTAAGAAAGTGCTTTGGTCCGAAGTATATTTCCTTTACCACAAACTTCACACACAGGTTCAAAAACCTCACTGTTTGTAAAAATTCACGTATCCACTTCCTGCTTTCCACAACTAGGTCATCGTTAGTATAAAAAGATCTCGGTATCGTCTGCGATGTCTTGTTATGAAATACTATTGCAAGTTTTACAAAAAAAGCAACATTAAACTGTATATTCCATATAGAAGTCTGGCTAATGTCATGTCTCTATATATTTCAATACTCGTTTGATGGCAGAATGTCGAGTGTTCGCATATCCAGCAATTAGTACTTTCGACCGTTTGGCACCGACCTTTTAACATCAACAAGTCAAAATGGCATGTATACCTTTAATATGTGACAAATGTAGCATAACTACTACTTTATATTACGTTTTATATTGTTTGTAAACATTCTTTTTCAGTTAACACAATATAAACGTAATAGCTTTCTGTTTTATTATCAATATTTGCAGTTAAATGTTATCAACACATAAGTTATAATCAAACTATCGTATCCATTCCAGCAAATGAGGAGAAGTAAAAAAAAAAAGGCGTTCCCTATATGCTTGGGTATCGACTAATAAGATTACATGCATTATTTCTTTATTCATCAGCTCAATTACATGTACTTTCAGTTTAAATTTCAACACAGTAAGATCGTAGAGAGGATCATCACGCAAGGTTCACCATATGATAGCCAAGACGAAACCGAGTGGGTAACATCGTACAAGATACACTATAGTGTCGACTGTACTATATTTACACTATATGAGCAGGTAAATAGAACTTATGTGCTGAATGATCTAGCTTTCTAGAAATTTAAATACTTGAATTGAGATTAACGTGCTTCAATGCCATGATAAAGACTCGATTAATTTTTTCACGGACAATGATATGTTAACTCCAATCGATTATAACCCACCTGTCTATATATGACACAAAGCAAAGTGCTAATGCTTCAACTATGAACAACACTGTATATAACCATTGTCAATACAATACCTGATATCAAGCTATTATATTTCTCTGGATATCAAGCGATTATATTCCATATACTGTTAAACATAAAGATACCAATTGCTGTACGTTGTTTTTTCTTATAGTACGAATAATTGCTTTGTGGGTGAATCCTATTTAAGAAGTTACTAGGGGAATGACCTGTCATATGGATAACAATGGTCCCAAATAAATACGCTATTTTCTAAACAGATTTTTAGATAGTCTTGAATGTACATTAAGAAACGTGGCCGCCAGAGAGCGTGGATGTTTTCCATGTTCGGTACCAAAACAAACGTAACGAACCTTCTAGAAGTCGTATATTTGGCTATATCGTTATGCTACCTATATAATGTCATATCCTTGTTCAAATATGTCATCGATGAAATTAATCCTGATCGTGCTCAGCACGACTTGGCTTACATTTACAAACAGTTTGGATTCAGATTAGACTCCACGTGTCGTGTCGTCTGATCTGGATCCAAACTTTCTAAAACTCACCTTCAACTTTTCGACAGTTTGAATTGCTTAAAAACAAAATTTGATTTATTTTTGCAGACGATATATTTGAAGCAGACGACAACTTAGAAATGATGAGGGTTAAGTCATATCTGGTATTAAAGTAGACTCGTTCACTGGTAGAAAAGTTATTGACCACTCCAGGGGTTATAATTTTAGTCTAATCTGAGTGAAATATTTGTTCAGATTGATGATCGTGACAAACGCTAGGCCATGTATGAATAGCTGTTACACACATTTAAGAAGTATATACAGGGTGTCTCATAATATGTGTTACCGTTGCAAACCTTTGCCTCGTATTCAATAAAACAGATATCTGTACTAAATTTATATCAAAGTAACCAAAAAGCTTTAAAGTTTTATATTCAACGTAAATTAGGGGAAAACTTTGACGTCATGACATCGTATATGACATCATCAAAAGTTGCTATTTTCCAAGATAGTGCTGTCAATGGAATATGTCAGGACATAATAAAATTATATTTTGATAGCAAAAACTATAACCCGGAGGTAGGACCATTACCAGGCTACAAGATAACATAGTTCTAAAAAGGTTTAAGAAGTTTGAAATGTATTGAACCAGAGACATGACAACAAGGGGCACTCCAAAAAACAGTCAAAGCGATGAGATCGTATTGAAGGTGAAGCAAATTATTGACGACACACTACAACAGTCGGTACAAAAGGTGCTTTTTGACAATATAAACACTTCCAGTGCTACTAGTGAGTACAGCACTCTAAGATTTGATTTCAAATTAAAACCCTACAAAGTTCCAGTGCTCAATTGTCTGAAAAACAGTGATGTTAACCAATGTCTGCGCTTTAAAAAAGTTCCAACATTTAGCCACACCATTCTCCATATCTCAGTCCTATTGAGTTTCTCTTTGGAATCATCACAAAGAGAGGGTTTACATAGTGCACCAAACATCAGCAAACAACTCAGACTGTCATTTTCACTAGAAATGAGAAACATAACAAGCGAATCCTGCAAGTTCGCAATAACAAATTTTGTGGTAAGCCAGTGGAACATCTACTGCGACGTCAAAATTGACCACTTTTATGTATATGCTGTAAATTGACGCTATTGTCTAGGAGTGATTACTTTAGTTTAATTACCATTTAGCTAGTTAAGTCTTTTATAATTAAAATTTCAAACATTTACCTTTAATATGATATCTTTCTATTTGTAATAGCTATTCGAATGAAAAAGTGGCAAAGGTTTGAAAAGGGAACATATATTATGAGACACCCTGTATGTAGGTAAAACATAGGAAAAACTGCTAAACACTGTAGGAGATATATATAATAATTATATTTATCCGCAAAATCATGAACGTTACTTAGAATGATCAATGTCAAGCTTCAGTGTACTCGTAGGGCGGCATCATCTGCCCTAATTTCATAAAACTAGCTCAAAATGACCATCTCTAACGAAATGTGTGTCTAATATGGATATGGGTTATGTCTGCCTAAAAGTATGTCAGTAAGTCAAATCAAGAAAACGCTTTTAAACACTTTAGGATGCCTTTTATAACCAAAACTCGTTCAAAGTAATGAAATGGATACACAGTATGTCATGTATGAATGTGAGTTACTATGTCAAATCATAGAAAATGATTCTGAAAACTCTAGAGGTCACACTTTTAGCCATAACTTCATTTATTTAAGCTCAATATAATCATCAAGACAATACCAATGTCATACGAGTATTGTTTACGAATGTCATTAATCAAGCAAGGTTGTCAAATGTTTGAAAAAGCTCCTTTAGACAACTATTTAATAGTTTCAGGGGTCTCATGGTCCTCGTGTAATGTTGCTATAGATGTAATTCGTGTCATTGAACATAATATTTCAAATGTTATTTGTTTCAAATTTCCTAAAAACACCTGTAACTGTTATACCCGAAGCGTAAGTACCGTGACACTTAACGTTCATGTAAACAACAGCGACCGACTTAGTAAATGAGCCTTTATAGTTTTTTTTATGAAAAGTGGCCCCAGAATTGAATTACCATGCCTTTCAAAGTACCGGACGTGGTCCAGTGGTAGTACACTCGACTGCGGTACCAGGGGTAGTAAGTTGGTTCCCCGCTAAATCAAGTCTTTCGGATAAGACTTAATAAACCGATATCCGATGTATAAGTGCTTTACACTCGGCATCCCAAGGAACCAAGAACCCTGTCGATAATAAGAGTAAGGCATCAATGCGTCCTATGTTTCTGTATCCGCTCCCCCTCTTTCTCTCTGTGGCGTTCAATTAGCCCATATGTGGCAGAAACGGACGTTAACAAACGAACAAATATGGCGCAGATATTAAAAAGCAGAATATAATTCACACTACTTTTTCATAAAATCGCAAAATACTATGATCGCAGAAAACACCAGCTTTATAGTGGTATACCGACAAAGCAGAAGGCGAATTGATTGTATAAAAGAGAGGTGACAGATCAAGCAACATAAGATAAATTAAAACAGAAAAAATGTCATAAAAGAGCTTTCAGTCAACCTTTTTCGACACTTTATAATTAAATCACGTTCGTGGTCATACTAGGAGGTTTAACTGTATACTATATAATCAACTTGAAACTCTCAAAGAAGATACATTTGAAATCCTAAAATACAGTTTACTACAAACCGGATTTTTTTATCCTTACAATGACCACCTAGTTTTCAGAAATGCAGAGTTGTCGGGAAATGAGTCTCCCTAATTTTGAAATGCCTTCGTTCTTGAAAATGTTTCAAAAGTGTGATCATAGTGCAGGTATATTTCAACAGGAAATATTGCACACTCCATTCGTCGGTCTCATTCCAGCCTTTTTAGCTCACCTGGCACGAAGTGCCAAGGTGAGCTATTGTGAGCGCCCTGTGTCCGTCGTCGTCAGTCAGTCCGTCCGTCGTCAAACTTTTTCTTTAAAGATCTTCTTCTTTGAAACCACTGGGGCAATTTCTTCAAAACTTCATAGGATTGTTCCTTGTAGGGTACTCTCTCAGATTTCTTCAAATATAGGTCATCCAATTGAAATTGTGGTTGCTATGGCAACCAATTGAAAAAACTTTAAAAATCTTCTTGTCGAAAACTACAGGTCAAAATTGAAAATAAATTACCCAAAATGTGCCATTGGAGACTTTTTATCAGATTTCTTAAAATATTTTTTCTATCTTAAAAAACATGGCCGCTAGTGGGTGGGGCAGATTTTCCTTATATGGCTATATAAATCTTCTTGTCTGAAGCCGCTGGTCCGATTTGAAAGTAATTTAACACAAATGATCCACGGGTGACCCTCTACCAGATTTCTTAAAATAATTTTGATATCTTAAAAAACATGGCCACAAGTGGCCTCTATCAGATTTCTTAAAACAATTTTCCTTTTTAAAAAAACATGGCCGCTAGTGGGTGGGGCAGATTTTCCTTATATGGCTATATAGTGAACATTTTAAAAATCTTCTTGTCTGAAACCGCTGGTCCAATTTGAAAGTAATTTCACACAAATGGCCCATTGGTGACCCTCTACCAGATTTCTTAAAATAATTTTGATATCTAAAGAAACATGGCCGCAAGTGGGTGGAACACATTTTCCTTATGATACTGTATAGTAAAAACTTTAAAAATCTTCTTCTGTGAAACTACTGGTCCAAATTAAAAATAATTTTACACATATGATCCATTTATGACTCTCTACCAGATTTCTTAAAATCACATTGTTATCTTTAAAATGATGGCCACCAGTGGGTGGGGCAGATTTTCCTTATTATTTATGTCTGTATAGAAAATCTTTAAAAATCTTTTTCTCTGAAACTATTGGTCTGATTTAAGAATATTTTTACACAAATAATGAATCATGGGTGACCCATTGCCAGTTTTCTTCAAATAATCTTCCTAGTTCATAGCCGCCAGAGGGTGGGGGTGAATTTACCAATGATGGCTTATAGTGAAAACTTTACCATTACTTGTTCATTACCGTGACCGTAACCATGGGTACCAGGTGAGCGATTTAGGACCGCATGCGGCTCTTGTTGTAAAGTGTGACTTTCCTTTCTAGATATTTAATGGAAACATCGACCACAACAGTCGTGTGAGCAATGAGATTAAACCTGCGATAGAGGCCCGATGTGTTCGAGTGTACCCACAGACATGGCGCGACCATATTGCAATGCGGGTAGAACTAATGGGATGCCAACCCTAAGGACTGCAGAGAACTGTTTTCACCTATATTTGTTGTGGATGGCATCCGTCTTTCCTGGTCTTTGTTACGACAGAGAGTGCCCGATAAAAAAGACATTATCAATATAATTATATACATGTACAACTTTGACATACAAGTACGGTTGAGATCACTGCCGTTCTTCTGTTTGCTGTTGTAATCTAAAGTAACAATTCATTTGTAAACGGAATTACCAAAGTTTCAAACTTTTAAATATGCGATAGAACCAATGCATTGCCAAATGTAATAAAATTACATAATTATATGGTGCAGTGATATAACCAAATCTTATTTGAGATGATTTCAAACCTTTGAAATCTTTGTAGTTAGAGTCGAGTTTAAGACTTTGACTCAGTCCTCATTCGCTCAAGAAAACAACACCTACTAACAAATATTGTATTTATTTTATTATAAACTCTCAATACAAAAAGAAACTAATTACATTTAGACGCATTTTATTTTACTTCATTTAGTATATTGCAACACAAGACATTGTAAATATAAAGTACAATTCACTGCGAGTAAATCCCACAATAAATATAACAATACAACGAATATGAATGACGTTTTGGTAATTTAACGAGCGGCACCCTTGTTCTCAAAATTGACAATTAGAGGCAATATCTGGTGACATGGAGGACCAATCGAGCACGTTGATGTCGTTTTCAGCCAAGACATTACGAGTCATCCGATTGAGAATCTCTGAGATGAGTTGAAGAGCAGGGTTTATTCTCGCGTCCCGGCATCGCAGACGGTTCAGGAAATGTACATGGCTGCCACATTGGTGGAATGCTATTCCTCAGCATTTTGTTACATGACTAGTGAACTCGATGCACCAGTAATGCCGAGCTTTGATCAACGTAATTGGCAGTTATACCAGATTCTCAACTGTGAGATTTAAGAATAAGGGTGACGCTCGTTGAATTAACAAAACGTCGTTCGTATTCATTGAATTGTTATAATCTTTGTGAGAGTTACTCACAATGAAATGTACTTTAAATTTACAATGTGTTTGTCACAATATACTACAGAAATGTGATTACATGCACAGTAATAGAAAGTGTTTGCTGGTTGTATTTAAATGTTATAGAAAATGACATGCAAATAGAACAATTGGCGCTCTGTCGATTATATACTAACAGAATAAAGAAAATGTGCACTTGGTTCGAGGGACTTTTGTCATACTAGTACAAACCAAAGCCAACTTTGATATCAAAATGCGCACATATGTTTTGGCTATATAATGGTGTTTTTTAATTGTGATTTTATAATTTGTAGAGCATAGTTACGTGTGTGAAAGACGATGGTGTGAAAAGTAAAAATAATGCAGATTTGAAATGTTTTTATCCCTCTATTTAAATATGTGACCCCCGGGGCGGGGCCATTTTTGATCCCAGGGTAACATTTTGAACAAATTTGGTAGAGGCCTACTTTGCAAAACTACATGTCATATATCAAAGCTCTAGACCACGGTTTTGGCATAAGAAGATTGGTCGATAGCCAAACGACAGTTACAAAACAAAGTCTGCAAATTATGAAATCATATTTAAACATACACCATGGTTTAACAAATACATTTTTGCGCATTTTGACGTCTTTTGTTTTTACTTAAAAGTATAATAATAGTCCCTCAAACCAAATGTACAGTTTCATTATCGTGTTAGTATAGTTTACCAATCTTAATTGCGTGGTAAACTTCTGAGCCGCCGATGTTGACCAGAACTACAAGAAATAGAATTCTGCATCATTACATGGCTTCGAGCTCACCCAAATCCTTCCCAGAAATAAAATCAACTTAAATTGCATAAAAGTCAGTATACCTTATTGGCTTATTGCCCAAAGAGCTTGAAGAAAGATCGTCGTTACAATAAAAGTTGCTGTTGATTCAAGGCTTCAGTTACAGAAAACAACTTTTCCTGTTATACCACATTGTCAAGGGAAATCGACATATGTATATAAATACACAATGTTAAGGTCACCGTGATATTGACATTGTCATAGGAATGACTTGTCCGGATCATATGTAAAACCATATCAATGGGGTAAGTGGGATACCAAATTTCGTGTAAGTATTTCTTTAATTGTGAGTTGTTTTGTATAATTTTCAGGTCGACTGTGATATTGATCTTGACTGTGTACTTCAATTATTAAAGAAGCTTGTCGGGAGCATATTTTCTATCTACATTCTAACCGAGCACAAATGCATCTTGCTGCATTGCTTATGCTTTTAATCAGATTAGTGGTGCAATTGACTTTAGGGTTCAATTGTAGAAAAAAATTTTTTTTCAAATTTGTATTTCATATTCTATATTACCAAGGGATTCAAAGCTGTTTATCTGATTGTGAATGTAAAGCGTAACCATGTCAGGCCACTGTGTGTTTCTTTAGACTTTTGCCAAACTATAATAAAGTTTGTCCGGATCACACTCGCTATATCAGATTGGCTAGAAAATATAAGTATGATGTTTGAGTATTTGACGGAGTGTCACAAATATGCATACAATAAGTTTGAACCCAGTGATTGTGATCTTGTACTTAGGACCCACGTTAAGGCTTCGAAATTGTAGTTTAGAGTTTCGAGAAATGCCTATAACTCCTCGGTACCTGGAGGTATTTCTTTCATATTTGATATTTGATATATGGACAAGGCATTTCATTGCACACAACCAGTTGGACCTCAGTGACATTATATAAAAATCAGATGGCAGTTTGCGTGACATTCGAATTGTCAACCCGAGAAACAGAGTCGAAATGAGATTTTATCATAGACGCACAGGGAAACTGACAGCCATAGTTGATAATATGTAAACTGTTCTCTTCCAGTTGATTTTACAAACTAACTATAACAATTTTATAATCTTGGTAATAATATTGAAATAATTTCAATGTTTCCATATAACTTCATAACGTATCGTGTTTATTGTGAATGTAGTTATTTGTCTTTTCTCTCTTTGTAGGTACATTTATATAATTTCATGTGAAGCGCTTTTGAACGCACAACTCCTGTGTGAAAAGAGTGCTATATAAATCGGGTATAATAGTAATAATCATAATAATAATTCATTCATTTTGAAAAAAGATATGTAACAGTATCCAAGAATAAACAACTCCTCCATCCATATACCACCTACATGTGTATGTACATGTATTTATGTAGAGTTGTCTATCCTAACCCGTTTAAGGTATGTGTATAAATAAGCTGAATACCTTCTAAATAGATAGCATGGCCGTTCAAAGTCGTCTGGATGGGTGGGAAGACGTTATTCTTTCATAACCAACCCATTACTCCATAAATATGTCCTTTTATGCCTTTAAGTTATTCCTCCACTGCTCCACTGCTCCACTGAAGAAAATTGTTTCAATCTATACATTTATGTATACGCGGCAAAAGAAATACATTCTACATCCTAACAAATGGTAGCATAAAGCCGGCTGGCAGTAAAGCGCATTCTGCTTTACTATCAACCTGTTTCAAGTGGTCACCTCTCTTCACAACTAGAAACAGGCTAAAACTAAACAACCACAATTCATTGAAATACAGTCCTAAAATAACGATTTTAATTATGTAGACAATTTAATCTACTTAGAGGGTCCAACCGTTTGCAGTCTGACCTGTCGCCTATTACACGGCTAGTGTTTGATGTGGTTCCAAACAGGTTGCATTTTACATGTATCCAAGTTTCTTGGGAAGTCGAACAGTTTGTTGCGTACATGCTTACGGACTTTTGGCGGTAGAGAACGTGCGATGTCCTTTTCATTGCTTTACCCGAGTATACTGATTATTTGCAGCAGCTTGGAGCGTAACGTGGTGTCTGATCAGGATCCAAACGGTTTGACACTCATTTTAATTTTCTTAAGTCAAAATACCTAAACCTTAAATTTGGGAAATAAAAGCAGACGACAATTGTTTAAAACTTATGACGTCATAGCAGCGAAGAGGGAAAGTTTATTTACCATTAGCGCGTTCAAATACCGTATCAGCGAACAGCAACGTTAACCGATGCAAACAACCAATAAAGTACGAAATCTAACGTTCACCAATACTCTTCAATAATAACTCATTGCGCCCCCATGTTTATTAACTTTTCAAGGGTACGAACGATTTATGTACGTTTCGAAATAACACAAGCAAAAGTGTACTAATCAACTGAAATGCATCAATTTTATCGCATATGAAAATAAGATTTAGCTGCTCAGATGTAAGCTGCTTTGTTTGATACATTAAGTATCGGAAAATGTTGGTTTATTGATGAGAAATTAAGTCGGGACTGTTCGCTGGTTTTCTTAAATTCATTTGGTCGCCATTTTGTTTCGATGGTTTACTACCTCTGAGGCCGTTCGTGCCGTTCGCAATCGATAACGTGCAAACGGTCGTTTTCGTTAAATTGTTACCGTTTTCTGATGCAATCGATACGGTACTTGAACGCGCTACATGTTTGCCGTAGATTGTCCGTCAGTTGGCCCCTGTAGTGGGCGTACGACTTGTGACCGAGACAATTAAGAAGAGTAAGAACATTTAGTCATGGTTAACCCTTTCATGATAAAAAAAAATTGGGCAGAATTTTACCCCTTTCACCGCTTTAAGGTCGTCTGCTTCAGTGTTGTTGTCTGTAAGACAAATTTCAAAGTTAGATTTAAGTTGTATGACTTAATAAATATCGATTAGAGTGTCATACAGTTTGGGTCCTGATCAGACACCGCGTCAAGCGGCGTCTTGTCAGGACCCAAACTGTTTGCAAACGCGCTTTAATGTGTCATTGAGAGTGAAAGGGTTAAACATTGCCGTCAATTTGAGTTCGTCTGGTTCAGAGGTAAGACGCTATAATTTCCCGTTTAACCCATTACTTCATAAATATGCCTTTTACGCCTTTAACCCTTTCCCTTATAGAAGCGCCTTTTAGCACATGCATTTTAGTCATCCGCTGAAGAAAATAGTTCCGATATATACCGTAAAGAATATGTGTCATATTTAATACTTTCCTTATTCTAGCAGGTAATAGCTTAAAGCAGGCTGAAAGTAAAGCAGAATGCGCCATATGGCGCATTATGCTTTACTTTCAACCTGCTTTAAGTAGTCACCTATTTTCAAAACTAGAAATAGGCTATGGGGTAATGGGTTAACTTGTTCATCAACTTAAGAAAATAGTACTATAATTCATGAATTTGCTGCATAAGAAATATATTCTACATACTAGCAGGTGGTAGCTTAGAGCAGGCTGACAGTAAAACAGAATGTGTCTGAAGGCGGATTCTGATTGACTATCAGTCTGTCTCTAGCGGTCACCTCTCTTCAAAACAAGAACCAGGTTAATGCTGAACAATACCAATTTTTGAAATCGATCTATACCTCTAAAACAACGATTTGTTAATAGTTTATAGTCTGACCTGTAGCGTGTTCCATTACCATTGTTTGTTGTTAGGTAAGCAGCTCGTGTGCAGCGTGCAGAGTACTGTAGAGATAATGTTTCCTTCCAAATAACCACGGTTAAAGTATTATTCTTATTGCAAAAAGTATGGAGCCAGATCAGACGCCGGGTAACCCGGCGTCTGATCAGGCTCCAAACTGTTTGCCACTCAGATTAAAACTCGTATACATAGTCTGAATTGTCAAAATATTATCATTTTCTATATTTCATTGCGATGCGTTTGCGTATGAACGAAATAATTACGTTTTCTCCACTGTATTTCATACCGTTAGCTAACTCGCAATCGATGGCCATCGGTTTTTTTACTGAACACGCTATTGCATTACATGGCGAGCGTTTTATCTGGTTCCAAGCAGGCTGCATTTGACACGAGGCTTTTAGAATTAAAATGTATACAAGTTTCTTGTTCACGGCAATATTGTTAAGAACTACCGATAGGAGTGCCAAGCAGTTTGGATCCTCATCTGGATCCAAACTGTTTCTACATAATGGACTGCATGTAGTAGCATAAAGCAGGCTGAAAGTAAAGCAGAATACGTATAAAGGCGAATTCTGTTTTTAGTGATCGCACTAAGTGAATTGTTTTAAGTGTTTAGCCATTAGTGCCCATTGTCTACATAGAAACAATATGATTCACGACATGAGAGTAAAAGGAAGAAAAAACTAATATGTACAGTCAAAAGGATACTATTTCATCGCTAAACGCAAACGAAACGCAAATGAATTGCAATAAAAAGTAGAAAATGACAAGGTGTTGAAAACGATTTGTTTAAATTTCAATGGCTCATAGTTTGGCCTGGTTTCCCGGCGTCTGATCTGGCTTCTAACTGTTTGCAAAGGACATGAGAGTTTAAGCATTAACACCTTTATTGGGAAATCGTAACCTCTTCTCCAATGTTAGATCGTCACAAGTTAAACTATTGTCACCTTTTAGGCCAATCTAGTTAATTCTGTGCACTTATTGCGCTGAAACCGCGATAACCTTTGCAAATAGTTTGGATCCTGATGAACGATGTGATGTTAAAACTAAGCCACATGTACAGTAATACCTCTCTATCATGACCACTTACAAGAATGCTTATTGACTGTATAGAAGACAGATGGCAGCGTAAGGCAAAGTAAACGTTAAACAGAAAACGCCTACAGAAGCTTTTGTTTTACTTTAATCTTTCTTTAAGCAGCAATCCGTCTCTAACACCTGATAATTAACTCCTTCACCCCTGAACCTTTAATGGATAATTCCAATTTCAAAATGAGTACAGTCCATTTTTGACTATTTAGGGTTGATTTTTACAATATATTTCAACATTACAAACAGTGTAGATCCTGAACAGAGGGCTCCTTAAGGAGCCCTCTGACCAGGGTTTACACTGTTTACATGGGACAAATGTATTCCTCATACGTACACTGTTTTTAAATAACGAGTATACTCGTCGCTAGAGCTGTTAACACAATTTAGTGGTAGTAATAGAGATGTTTATACTGTATACTCATCTTTAACAAAATTCGAACCTGTTACAGCGGAGAAAACGTTATTCTTTCCCAATAAACGCGTTTACGCTAAAATTATGATTTCTATTGCAAACAGTTTGGAGCCAGATCAGACGCCAGTAACCCGGCATCTGATCAGGCTCCAAACTGTTTGCCACCGAGATAAACATGAATTATCAGAATTGTCCAAAAGTTGCACTTTTCTACGTGTTTTGCGTTTGCGTTTCGGTTCGTTTAAACGGGAAAGAATAACGTATTCTCCACTGTAGGAGCACATTATTCTGTTCTCTACAAACAGTGTAGAGTCGGTAGACCTAAATAGGAGTTTTCCTACGGGAGCCCTCTGATCAGGGTCTGCACTATTTCCCAATTTGCAATGCCTTAACAGTCAAACGTTGACTAGATTTAAACGTAAACTGGAAGTGTTCATTAAAAGTTTCAGGGGTGAATGAGTTTAAAACGGCCTGTTAGCTTCTACATGTACAGTTAAGCCTTATGTAAGCGGTCGCTGAACTGAGAGAGGCTATGATCTCCAGAGAGTCTTTTACTCAATGTTGGGTAACAGAAATACAGAAACCAAGGCCTATTAGAGGGGCTTTCAGCACTACTCTTGTTTTTCAACAAGTTGCTACCTTCATCTTATACTGTCAATTTATATATAGAGTAAAACCTCTCTATTACGCCCACGGAATTGTGATAATCACATGTTGTAGGTGTTTACGACAGAAGCAATGTGACAGTAAAACAGAAAGCTCCTTAAGGATCTTTTTGATGTACTTTCACCTTGCTGTAAGCTGTCACCTGTATTTTTTTTACAGCGGTCCCTCTCTACAAGGACACCCAAAGGGAGACCAAATTGTGTACGTTGTTCGGAGGGAGTCGTTATAGGGAGGGAAATTGGCTTACATTTGCAAACAGCTTTGATCCAGATCAGACGTTACGTAACGCGGCGTCTGTTCTAGGTTCAAGCTATTTGTCACTCGTCATTAATTTATTAACGACAATTTTAGGGAGACGACATTGCAGCCGTGAATAGGTTGGACATAATCGTCCTGTTTAGGGAACTGCGACAAGGGTTGTTGTAAGGCGGGAGTCGTTGTTGGGAGGACCGTTATAGAAAGGGAGCCCTGTACAATCATTTAGCCTTCGTGTTAGTGGTCGCACAAGAATGTTTCACAGTGAAGGCCGGTTTACACAGGATTTACAGTAGCAGGAAGTTTATACAGTTGTTATAACCCTACAACGCATGTGATAATGCGATCATTGTATTAAATGTGAAGTTAATATACGACGCACTAAGCATTTATACAGAACATTCAGTTCCTAATTCAGCGAAGGGTTTAGGAAACAGAGCACATGTGTTAAAATTTGGAGATTATTGTTAAAATATTCCGCAAAAGGAAGGAAGTTGTTTCAAGAATTGGGAAACTGAATTTGGGAGTATGCTATTCTTTCTCAATAAACGCGCTTCTTCTTAACCATTTCATGATCAAATTATTCGGGAGGTCTTTACCCCTTCACCGCTTTAGTGTCGTCTGCTTCATTATCGATGTCTGCAAGACACGTTTCAAAGTTAGAGTTTAGGTTGTACGTATTACTTAATAGATATCGATAAGAGTGTCAAACTGTTTGGGTCCTGATCAGACGCCGCGTTATGCGGCGTCCGATCAGGACCCAAACTGTTTGAAAACGCGCTTTAAAGCGTCATTGAGAGTGAAAGGGTTAACTGTGAAACCATGTTGACCTTTGTAAACAGTTTGAATCCTGGTGAGACGCCGTTTAATGCGACGTCCCATTAGAAACCAAACTGTTTGACCTGACCCTCTGATCCTGTTTTAAACAGAAAATTTGAAAGTTCTGTTATTTTAGAACAGTAGCAGCTAGACGACAATTGTTGCACACTAAATATACCCATGATGCAAAACGTTAAACAATGATGACCAGTGCAAACAGTTTGGAGTTGGAGTCAATTTGCCTAGATCTGCCATCTTATTTGACTTTACCGTTCGCCCTAGTTTGCCAGCCAATGAAAGGGCTCTATTTCAGCGAGAAACGAAAAAATATATCGCATATTCGTTCAGCTTTGTACCGGGTATGGAAGAAATAAAGCAGGTTATGAACACGGTGTTATGGACGTCTCGCGCTAAGGCGGGGCTAAGCGCATTATTACGTCATTAGACAGCCATCGCTCAGCTGAGAAATAGACATAAGAATTACGTACATGTATGGAAGTTACATAGTACAGTATAACCTATATTTAACGACCATGATTCAGTGAAGAGGTATGACTATGTTAAAGAACTCTGTAGATACGAAACTAATGTGGCTAATCGTCAATACATTAGAATAGCAATACAGAAAGCGTATATGTATTTCTGCTTGCGTTAAAAAGAAACTCGTCTTTAACGCATTCGGAGCCACAGGGCACAGGCATTACTTTTATTAACAGCGCAGTCCAGATCGATGTCATCTAACAGGTGATCTTAAACCGGCTAACTTTTCCTATACAGTTTCCAAGCTACAACCTTATAATGTGGCAGTGTGTTTGCACATATAGAATTCGATCTACCACTGACAGATGTGCATGTGCACAGGATTTTGATTTGCTTTAATTTTTCAGCAAGCGTGACTTTACAAAGTCATTCAAAGCTCTAGCTCGCGGTTTCCAAAAATCCGAAGAGCCGCCCACCACCGAAATAGAGCCCTTTTATTGGCAGACAAACTGGCGCGATATGTAAATTTTGTAAAACGGTATGAAAATTAGGGTGAACGATAACTGCCATACACCGTCCAACGCGCCATATTCGAGGCAACGGTAAATCAGTTATAGTTCATTTGTTTGAAAATTATGCAACATAACCTGTTCGCTCCCTACGGTCGCTCCAGGTTATATTGCATAATCTTCAAAAAATGAACTATAACTAATACTTAAACTGTTTGTCACTTTGAATAATGGGTGTGTCACTCCAACAAAAATTAAGTGAAATACAGGGTTTTCTCACATAACTACCTTTGTTTTCTATAGCAAACAACGATGACGAATATCCTTATCTCCAATATGTGTAAGATCAGTTTGATGACGTCACTATAACGTCACTATTTATAACGGCGTTTTGACGTCACCAGGGTTCCCAAAAATGCCTATTGTTTTAAAAAAATAGATTAAAACCGTTGGTCATGTGAGAAAAAGAATCTGTCATTCGTCGATGTTTAAGACAAGTTGATCTCAAACTCGTCTAGAATGGAAACGTTATTAAGCTCGCCAAGGCTCGCTTAATAAAAATTCAATTCTAGACTTGTTTGAGATCAGCTTGTCTTATACATCGACTCATGACAGATCCTATATTTTCACACTTCAACAATTTGTTTCGTTTTAACTTGATCGAATAGCGTACTCCCCCCCTTGGAAATTCTAGCGTACTATTTCGGGTTTAGACGATTCTAATACTATGGAAGAAACAACCGTAGCTTGGAACATGTCGGAAGACCAGGTTACAAAATTACAACGACGCGCTTCGTGACAAAAAACTACCAGCGATTAGGATTTGTGCTGCAGTATTCGTGGCAGGCATAATTGGTAACACTCTTACATTGTGTGTGTTTTCGTTTCACTACAAGAAGGGCAAATACTGTTATTTTGTTATTTTCTTAGCCGTGGCGGATATAGTTAGTTGCCTCACAACCATTCCAGTGGAGATTGTCAGTCATTGGTTCGGATATCCCTTTTCAACTCTCTGCAAAATACATGCATTCTTAAGAGAGTTCACATATTACTATAAACCAGTATGCCTGATGGTTATTGCGCAAGACAGGTACAGAAAAATATGTTATCCGCTTGGAAAGCAAATCAGACCAACAGCTGCGATTATGGCCTGTATTGGTGGTTACTTTGTGACATCTTTGCTAACCATACCCGCTCCAATACTATGGGACGTTCGCGAGAATGAGGAGGAATTCATGAACAAAAATATAACGGTAACGGTATGTAGTACAGACGGCTTCATACTACCAATTCTCTACGTCCTTATTACTTTGATTCTAGTGGAGTTAGCTTTGATATTCACGCTAGGGAAATACAAACACGTCATCAGGAAACTGAAGATATGGAAGCAGAAGGTATACCTTCTCAGCATGAAAAATAAAACGGACTCCAGTGGCTCTTTGACAAAATATACATACCGGCTTCTCTTCTACGTCTGGCGAACTGACAGACGTGAATGATAGCTCTAATCAGGACAATTTTATTGCTGTAGACAGTGAACAAAATGATGTTTCTGAAGAGGAATCGACTAAAAGGAATGGACAGGACGAACTTAGCATCATATACTTGGCGAGACGTAAGGCAATGATAATGCGTCATCTGTCTGTTATAACTATGATGATAACACCCATACATTTCTTATTGCGGTTTTTTTACACAAATGGCATCAGTGCATCACTGTACTTCACTATTTACGCGATCAACCCAGTACTCTACAGTCTTCTCGATTCGGAATATAATGACGGAATACGGCAATTAATGACCAACGTTATGAAGGCATGGTGTGTGTGTTTCAAACACCCGGGACGATAACGAAAACAGATACAGTGGAGAAAACGTTTTATCCTGTCACAGACCGCAAAAGCGACCGTGAAAGGGGGGATTGATATATTTTCATATCCTACCACTTTCTTTTATGGAGTGCAGTTTTCCTGGTCCAAGACACTATAAGCAATGAAGCTTGAACCACAATTTGATATCCAGTCTCTTCATTTCATTATATGGGTGCGTAGGAATATGGAACTATTTTGACCTATTTCAATTTTGACAAATGACGTCATTATTTTTATAACGACTGCAGAGTACTGATCAAAACAATGATGCTCCAGATACAGTGGAGAAAACTTTATTCTTTCCCAATAAACGCGTTTACGCTAAAACTATTATTTCTATTGCAAACAGTTTGGAACCACATCAGACGCCGGGTAACCCCGTAGCGGCTTCTGATTAGGCTCTAAATTGTTTGCTACTCAGATTAAAACAAACATTCAGGAATGTCAAAAAATGGTAATTTTCTACATTTTAGCGATGTGCGTTTCGTTTGCGTTTACAAGGGAAAGAAGAACGTTTTGCTCCACTGTAAGGGGAAGCAAACCGAAAAATATCCGTATTAGTTATAGTTCATTTTTTGAAGATTATGCAATATAACCTGGAGCGACCGTAGGGAGCGAACAGGTTATGTTGCATAATTTTCAAACAAATGAACTATAACTGATTTACCGTTGCCTCGAATATGGCGCGTTGGACGGTGTATGGCAGTTATCGTTCACCCTAATTTTCATACCGTTTTACAAAATTTACATATCGCGCCAGTTTGTCTGCCAATAAAAGGGCTCTATTTCGGTGGTGGGCGGCTCTTCGGATTTTTGGAAACCGCGAGCTAGAGCTTTGAATGACTTTGTAAAGTCACGCTTGCTGAAAAATTAAAGCAAATCAAAATCCTGTGCACATGCACATCTGTCAGTGGTAGATCGAATTCTATATGTGCAAACACACTGCCACATTATAAGGTTGTAGCTTGGAAACTGTATAGGAAAAGTTAGCCGGTTTAAGATCACCTGTTAGATGACATCGATCTGGACTGCGCTGTTAATAAAAGTAATGCCTGTGCCCTGTGGCTCCGAATGCGTTAAAGACGAGTTTCTTTTTAACGCAAGCAGAAATACATATACGCTTTCTGTATTGCTATTCTAATGTATTGACGATTAGCCACATTAGTTTCGTATCTACAGAGTTCTTTAACATAGTCATACCTCTTCACTGAATCATGGTCGTTAAATATAGGTTATACTGTACTATGTAACTTCCATACATGTACGTAATTCTTATGTCTATTTCTCAGCTGAGCGATGGCTGTCTAATGACGTAATAATGCGCTTAGCCCCGCCTTAGCGCGAGACGTCCATAACACCGTGTTCATAACCTGCTTTATTTCTTCCATACCCGGTACAAAGCTGAACGAATATGCGATATATTTTTTCGTTTCTCGCTGAAATAGAGCCCTTTCATTGGCTGGCAAACTAGGGCGAACGGTAAAGTATTTTCTCGCTCATTTTAGTACCAATTCTGATTGTGAAACTGCTCATCGGAATCGTCTCGAAGAGAATTTTAACGAGCAGATCAAATGCCATTATTGTGTTTAACCCTTTACCTGATAGCCTAGTTATAATATTGAAGATAGGTGACTACTTAAAGCAGGTTGAAAGTAAAGCAGAATGCGCCCAGGCGCATTCTGCTTTACTTTCAGCCTGCTTTAAGCTATTACCAGCTAGAATAAGGAAAGTATTATTATTATTATTATTATTATTATTATTATTATACCAGATTTATATAGCGCTCTTTTCACACAGGGATTGTGCGTTCAAAAGCGCTTTACATGAAATAACACATATGTACCTATAAATCGTGAAAAGACAAAATAACTACAATTAGATCTGAAATAAAACATGAATAAACATATAAAAGACAGTCCCCCAAAACGGCGATCACATTACCCCCATCAATCAGCAATGAACCGACCGGCTAAGTATTGCCGACTGATATAAATAATGGTAGAGCGCCCAATGCAGACCATCGACAAAACACAAATAACTATAATTAGATCTAAAATAAATAAGAATAAACATACAAAAGACAGCCCCCAAAACGGCAATCACACTACCCCCATCAATCAGCAATGAACCAACCGGCTAAAGATTGCCGACCAATAGAAATAATAGCAGAGAACCCAATGCAGGCCATCTAGTGTAACATAACTAGGAATAATAGCATGCGACCATAACTAAAAACTCTATAGAAGATCAATAACATTATTAAAAATGGTGAAAGCTGTCCACGAATTGTACCACAGACCACGCCAGCTGGTTTCAAAAGAGATCAGAGTTGTATCCCTACCATCAAAGATCCACCAGACAGGCATTGGTCAACAGTACAACCCCAGAACTAAAAATAAAAGTATTAAATATGACACATATTCAGTACGGTTTATATTGAAACTATTTTCTTCAGCGGATGAATAAAATGCAAGTGCTAAAAGTCGCTTCTATCAGGGAAAGGGTTAATGCAAAATTCAAGATTTAAGTTTTTGAAAAAGAATATACTCCCCTTACCTGAGGCCCTGATCCAATGAGAAAATATGATACACAATCAGTAACAAGTTTGCTTACGTCTCTTTATTTTTGTTGCTAAAACATTAAGAAAGTAATAGATATACATTTAGATCTATAACAAACATGTTATGACTTTAGTTTTTTAAGCTGAAAAATAAAATATGTTGATGTTGTTCAAAACATTGCTGTCTGGTGGAATAAAAGGGAACAGAAATATGTCAGATTATAAGTCACATACTAACTGTTGTTGTCGTTCGAACATCAAATTACCCAAGCACATAATACAGAAATTGAGAAATGTCAGTGCAGCTGCCATAAAAATGCAGTTGATTAGCCACAGAAACAAACAATCTCTGTTAAATAAGGTCTAAACCGGTAGATTAATAAATGTTTTGTCTACTAGATCGGTGCCTGTAGTTATTCGCATTGCATAAGAGTCAAAATGAAAGCACCAATTGAATATCTACAAACACCTATGGACCATTGGCTCTGCGTTGATGTTGATTTAAACATGTCCCCAAATCAACAGTTGGCAGAGAGTCCTGATACAGTTCAGTCATTCACCATTTCTGAAATTATAAATAATAAAAGATCAGGCAAATGCAACTTTCAAACGAAACGATTTAAAATCAATATACAGCGCTCCCTCCCTACAATGACAATTTGAACAACGTTCCCCACCTTACAACAACGCTTGTCCTAACAAGACAATTTTGTCCAAACGTTTCACGGTATCAATATGTGGTATTCCTTAGGTATTTACGACCAGTGATTGCTTTAAGCAAGGCAACAGTAAATCAGACAGCTCGTAAAGAAGCTTTACTGTCATCTTGCTTTAAGCTGTCACCTGTTTTTTAAACATCTTTAAAACTTCGTCTAAGTAGTCGTAGTAGAGAGTTTTACTGGTTTTGCTTTTGTATTATAATTTTACCAAATGAATGCAATAAATATATAATGTTACAGCCACACAGAAAACAGTTTGGTTTTCTTTATATATATGACAACGTGCTGTTTAACACATTGAGTCCCAGTGAGAAGTCCCGGAAACCTTCTTACCTTGTCGTGGTTTTGGGGCTTGATTGTCATAGGGATATATTGACGTCATTTGCAAATAGTGAACATGTAAATAGTACACTTGTCCTATCCAAACAGTGAAGACCCAGATCAGAGGGCTCCTAAGGAGCCCTCTGATCAGGGTCCTCACTGTTTGTCATAATGAACAAACATTGACAAAAACAACCCTTAAATAAAAGTCAGAAATGTACAGGACTTAAATGGAAACTGGAATTGTCCATTTAAAGTTTCAGGAAGGACAGAGTTAACGTATTATCCTCTTTGACATTACAGCCAAATTGTCTGTTCGTTTTCAGCTTCCAAATCAAATCGGCTTTTTTTGTACATACCATTTGGCTGTGTTGTCAAAGAGGATAATGCGCTAATGCATGTATATGGAACGCCGTAGCTGTCTCCTATTGTCACATTTCTTCTTGTTTTGTTCAAATAGAGACTTGTCATCTCACAAGACCATGTCATTATGTCGAAAAGTTATGTGATATTGTCTACAACATGCTTTATCATGTTAAACAGCTATGCTATTATGTTAAAAAGTAGTGCCATCGTGTTAAAGAGCAGTGTAAACTTGTCTATATAATATATTATCATGTCAAATACGCGTGTTGATATGTCAATATACAGTGTTGACTTGTCCAAAATGTGTCTTATCATGTTCAACATCTATGTCATTATGTTACAAAGCATTCTCATTTTGTGAATGACATCGGTATTGAACATGATAAGACATAGTTTGAACAAGCCGTTTTTGAACAGGACGTTTTTTTGTCAACACTGCATATTGACATAAGAACACGTTCATTGAACATGGTAAGACACCGTTTGGACAAGTCAACACTGTAAATTGACATAACACCACGCGTATTTGACAAGATAACATAGCATATAGACTCGTTCACATTGCTCTTTAACAAGATAAAACTACTTTGTAACAAAATAACATAATATGACGTTCTGTAGACAAGTTCACATAATGATTCGACATAATGCAATGAAATGTGACAACAGGAGACAGCTACGGCGTTCCATACATGTATGACGACGTTGCACACATGGCGACAAAGGAAATAACTGGTAATGTTACAGTGACATTAAATAAACAATGAACAACACTTCAAAAATTTCATTTTTTTTTATATTAAATTTCCTATCAGCAAACAGTGTTAACTCTGATCAGACGCCGCATATTGCGGCGTCTGATCAGAGTCTACACTGTTTGCCTATGTCCTATATATGGGATAGTGGGCACAAATGGGTTCAAGTAGAGTGAAAATGGATGAGTTGGGTGTTACGGCACTGCGACACAAACAGTGAATATAGTGCCATTGAATGATGAAGGTTGAGCAGGAAGTTGTATAATGGGATAACTTGGTCGCTCCTATTAGTCCGGTTGCCAACCCCCTGATTTTTCGATAAGCGTGTTTTGCCGTCCGTACAAAGTTTTTTTGCTGTTTCTATACCTCTGAGGTGTGCTCTTTAAGAATCTGAATGATGCCACTCTGGCACCTTTGGGCAATCTGCACAATATGCAAATTAAGGCCGCCATTACTGAAAATATTGTTTTCGTCAATATCTCAGAAACTATGCATGGTATCAACATAATTGTGGTGTCTATCCCAATGTTTTGAGGGGTAAAGAATCAGATAAAGCCATTTTAGTAACGATCACTGCGATATTTTGTGCTGAATAGGCATAATAAGGCAGCCATTACTGAAAATCTCGTTTTCGTTATTATCTCAGTGCCCGTGCATGGTAGCAAACTAATGTTGGTGTCTATCTCCATGTTTTGAGGGGTAAAGAATCGGATTAAGCCATTTTAGTAAAGATCACACCAATATTTTGTGCTGAATGGGCATATTGAGGCAGCCATTACTGAAAATCTCGTTTTCGTTATTATCTCAGTGCCCGTGCATGGTAGCAAACTAATGTTGGTGTCTATCTCCATGTTTTGAGGGGTAAACAATCAGATTAAGCCATTTTAGTAAAGATCACACCAACAATGTGTGCTTAATAGGCATATTTAGGCAGCCATTACTGAACATCTCATTTTTGTCAGTATCTCAAAATTATTAAAGTTTCAATCCCCATTTAAGAATCAGATTAACCCCTTACTGATGAAAGAAATTGTTGTCTGCTAAAGTTTTCGTCTGCTTCAATTTTCAAACTTCTTCAAAGTCGCTCAAAATTGGTGAAGCTTTTCTGCAAAATATGCAAAAGAAGGACCACCATTATTGATGCGACGGTCGAGTCTACGTTCTCTTTGTGTCGTCTGTCTGGTGTGTGTTCATCATTTATATAAGAGCATTAAAAGAATGGTCATACCTCAGCTAGCTTAAGAATTCTTAGGTTCTTTTTTTGACACTATATATACATTCTAAGTTCCTTTTCAATAGTTTAACGACCGCAAAATTAGGATGATGCTGACAGTGATATTTACTCTTGAATTTAAAAAGTCCTTACGGTAGCCGACAACAATGTAAAGTCGTACTTTATCCCTAACCGAACATAATAAAAGACTGATACACGCACAAACACCGCGGCAGACGTGGTCCAGTAGTAGCACACTCGACTACGATACCAAGGGTCGTGAGTTTGATCCCCCGCTGGACCAGGTCCTTCGGATGAGACTTTACACTAGGCATATAAAAAACCAGAGAACCCTGTCGAAAGTAAGAGTAAGACATCGCGCCCAGATTTCTGTATCCGCTGCCCTCTCTTTTGGATGTCCAATTAGCCCATATATTGCAGAAAAGGATTTTTACAAACAAATAAACAAAAATTCGGTCAGTTGTTGCTTTGCGGTCAAAGGAGGCACACAGAAATATAGCTCTAGATTTTAGGCGGTTGGTTTGACAGTATACTTGTACTTTGAAGTAGTGCAGAGTACCAAGGTGAAAGTCAGAAATATATATAGTTCTGTTAGTGTAGCTTAGCTGAGTCCGAAACGTGAAACCTCCAAACCGTGACTGGGCGCTTGTAGGTCATACACATCGCCCGTGCTCGCCTGAATTGCCGGACCATAGGCAAAGAAGGCACTGAGCAAAGTCCATCAATAGTCAATTATCAAATTGTTGATGATCAGCCGTTGATCGTCATAAGAGCTGAGCAATTTGAGTATATCTCATCAACTACAGTAGCTGGGCACCTATGGCTCAGCTGTAGGGTCTCGTTGGTAGTTAAGTGAGGGGATCGACGACCCATACCTGATCCATACAGGCAGGAATATACTGGATGGCTGTGCTATCATTTGGGTTATAAACAAGTCTAATCAAGGAACTGTAAATGGCTTCATGATGGATGTTATGAAGAGGTAGCCCGGGGCATAAGCTCGATGTTTTGCCAAAATACTTCAAATAATGATGCAAGCAAGGGACTTTCTACAATAAGTGTTTAGACATATCTTATCCTAAAAAACCCGTTAGCCACTTCAATTTCCCTGGCAGATTCAAAATGGCGGCCATTTTCAAAATGGCTGCCATTTCAAGTTTGCATAAGTTATGTCGTTATTGCCAGTCTAATGTAAATACAAAAAGGCACGCAAAACTAACACTTATGAGATGTAAAATATAAATCATCAATTGTGGATCGCGGAATATTGCTAATTATTCAAGATGGCCGCCAAATATTCAAAATGGCGGCCATTTTCACTCTATTTTCATTGTCATAAGAGCACATGTATTTCTAAAGGATTATTAAACTACATGTCCACGGATTGTGTGTTCATTGTTCTGTCCTAATACTATGAAAAGCTATTAAAGTATATACATTTGTTTTATGCATGATTTCCGATACTATTTTAACGTTCAAAATTTCTAATAACACTAAGATTTTTCATTTTGTAACATTGCTTTTTTAAATAAAATAGACTTGTCGGATATTGGGGAAATAACATTCCTAGATGCATTTCTGGGGAAAGTTGGTCACCTTTTTGCCATAATGCAGGCGTGCTAAATCAATTGCTATTGTCATTCAATCTCTCCCACGAGGCTGAAAGCCAAAAAATTGGTAAACAAAACCAAAATGGCCACCAAAACACTTTTTTTCGTTATTATTTCCGATCTTTCGGGAATCAAATACACATAGTATTTACTCCTGTAAAACCACATTGCTGATTACAACCATACGTTACAGTCCATTCTTTGGGCTAATTTCTTTCAAAGGATTGATTCAATAAAGAGCTCTGATTGCCATGGCAACCAATGTGAAAGACTGGGAAAATCTTTCAAATATTTTCTTGTAATAACACCAGACACAGAGGTTAGATATTTGATATATTGTATTTACTAGCAGATCTCAATCACGTTTATTCATATCATATTCTTGCATCTAAATTGTAATAGGGTAACAATACGCTGAAAGCCATATTGCAATATATTGCAATATGCAGAAACAGTATTGCAACATATAGCAATAAACTAGCGTCCTTCAAAATGTGTGTTACTTTGGCATTTTCTTGTTTTGTTGTAAGATATTTTTTGCATTTTTCAAGTTTTATTTTACTTTTTAATACATGCTTTAATCTTATAACACGTCTCAAATTTATTAATACTATTCAATTCAATGTATTAAGTGCTGTGGCCTAAAACATAAGTAAAGTTCCAATAAGCTAGTTCGACATTTAAAAGCGTTATGGCACTTTTTCTAAGCTATATGATATAAAATTATGATTGAATTCTGTAGCAAATATGGCCAGTGCCTATGACTGTCAAATATTGATGCCTATTTTCCACAACGAAGAGAACTGTTGTTATCAATTTATAATGCATCGATGTATCCGCAAGAAAATGCGCTTTTCAACGATGTATCACACATGATTATTATACATGTATGCAAAAGTAGAATAATTTTGGAATGACCCACGTAAGTAAAGAGGCCCTGCCTCAGGGTCAATAGCTTTACATAGACGTATCGCATATAGAAAAATATGCTTCACAAATACATAAAGCCCAAAGCTCAAATATTTTATGTAAAGCAAATCACAGTAGACCTCTACACAGTTTGTTAAAAACATTGTAGTCCGGGGGTAGTAAATAACCCCACCAATAGGTCACTAGCTTTACATAGATTTAAAAAGGAAACTTAAAGAAATCTTATCTAAACCTTATAGCCAAAGCTTCATTTTTAGTGCAGATATTTCGCATAGAAGACCTCTATCAACGTTGTTAAAATCATAGCCCTGAGACCTATGTCATCTTGATGGTCGAGGTCAACCTTGTCACATTCTAAAGCAATGACGTATGCGCACTCTTTGCTTGCCCGTGGTGACTCGCGCTAGATTCTTCATCGTACTCTGTACATAATCGGTTGACTTCGGGGCCTGCCATAATTCAGTGTCTTAGAGCTTAAGGTCCTCTGTGATGCAAAGTGCACCCCATTGCCTTTGATGATTGCATTCTCCTGTTGCTAGGGTTGAGAATTGTCTCACTAAGAATGTTGTGGTCTTAGTGTTACCAATAATTCCTTCTCCTTATTCTTCTATTTATTTATCAATTCTTGGCTTTTAACTGGATCAGCATGGTTGAATCAACACTTAGGTTTCATCGCTACAACGTTTCCATTTCAGAAATTCATGAACCATTCTGTTGATAGCTGCATGGTGCATTTTATTCACATACATGTATATGTTTCTCCTTTGAGCATAGTTTGTGTGACTAAACTGCTTAAACAAGAGGACCGTAACCCCCCTATATCGCTCACCGGTGTCAAGGGTTTTGACACAATAGCCGCTGTGCGGGGACAATTCTAATACTAGGGCTCTGATTTTAACTAACCTGAAAGAGGTCTACTACGTCATTCTGGACAAAATATATTTATAGGATGTTTCGCATTATGGTTAGGACACTTTTTCAAAAACTGCTTTTTCATTGGTAATATGTTGACATGACAGCTACTTTCTTTAACAAACTTGAAATAATTCTACACTGCTGAATCGCTACAACAGTACCCAGCCGGAGACAAAATATGTTGTGTGATGTTAGGATGGAATTGTTATAGAAAGGTGTCAATTGTGCTGTATGGGCAAAAGTGGTAACATTGTTGTAAGGAGGGAATCGTTGTAAGGGGGTTTATTGTAGGGAGACATTAAAGCTTTAGGGTGTTGACATGAATAATCTTTTAAGTATTCAAATAAAAGTCTATGTAAACCCATAAAACTATAGATATCAAATTCTAAAACTAGCGCTATGATTTCAACAAAGTTGATATATGTCTTCAAGGCAATACTCTACAATATAAAACGAAGTTCTGGGCTAAAAGGTTTTTGACAAGATTTTATATAGTTTCCTATTTAAATCTATGCAAAGCTAGTGACCCATGGGCGGGTTGATTTATTACTCTCGGGCTATAATGCTTTTAACAACTGGGTATAGGTCTACTACGTTATACTTTACATGAAATATTTAACTTTGGGCTTATCCTATATACGATATGTCTATGTAAGGCTGTTAATCCCGGCGCTGGACCAAATAACTTATATTGCAATACAGTTTCTCCGTATTGCAATATATCGCAATATGGTTTTCAGGGTATTTTACACCACAATAATTTTGATGAAGAAATATGTTATGAATAAACTTGATTGAGGCCTGCTTGGTATTACTATATATAAACTATCTAAGTTCCGGACTTTGTGGATAATCATTATTCTAAATTGTGCAGTTTTTTTACTGTTGTCGCCATGGCAACCAGAGTTAAAAGAGATTGGCATAAAGAATGTCCATCTTGAGTTTCGTTGTAATCAGCCATGTGGTTTAGGAGAAGCAGATGTAATATGTGTGTTTGTGTATATAATAACGAAAATAATTGTTTTGGCGGCCATTTTGTTGTTTTTGTTCATCATTGTTTGGCTGTTAGCTTCATGGGAGAATGTGACAGATAGCAGAAATAGATTCAGCACACCTTAATTGTGGTAAAACGAAGGTATGTCAACTTTCCTTAAAAAAAGCCATTTCCCAAAAGTCCGGCAAGACTATTTTAGAAATAAATCAAAGTTTCAAAATGAAACCATGTGAAGGAATTTCGTTAGTATCTTCGTGTTATAAGGTAGTATGGACGTGGAAATCGTATTGGAATTAATGCATTAAACAAATGTATAGACTTTAATAACTTTAAATAGTAGTATAAGAACAGAAAAGTTTACACAAGGCCCGAGGAAAGTTTTTATAATCCTTTCAAATTACATGTGGTTAAAGTACAATTGAAAATAGTGAAAATGGCCGCCATTTTGAAATTTTGGCGACCATCTTGAATAATTAACAATATTTCGTAATCCACAATTGATGATCTTCATTTTACATCTCATACTTGTTAGTTTTATGTGACTTTTCGAACCTGGCATGGAAAAAACCATTTCGACATAACTTATACAAAATGGAAATGGCGGCCATTTTGAAAATGGCCGCCATCTTGAATCTGCCAGGGAAATTGAAGTGGCTAACGGCTTTTTTCGGTTGACAATGGTCATGTTAGTAAACCTGCAAAGTGGTTTGCTTGCATCATGAAATGAAGTATTTTTCGACTTATGCCCCGGGCTAGGTGGCAAACTATGACCCATTCGATCGCTACTTCAACTTCAGGATTAAAAGTTGAATGTGGGCAGCTCGAGCTGGTGACGAGGCCATACGAAGACAAAAACTGCAGTTACATACTCCAATGCCGCTCCAGAAGGTTTTCCTTACAGCAACTGAGAATAAGGTACAGGTCATAGTTCTGATGTTTCAGAGTTTGATCCAGAAAGCCGAATGGACATAGTCTGGCCATTACCTCTACTAACACTGTACTAGTATTTCAGGATGACATTGTCTTCCGCAAGAAAGATACCATGACCCGCCATGAAGAAGTGGGTGTAATTATCATACAGTAGATGGTTAAGGCAGCTGAAAGTGGCGTAAAAAGAATCAAACATTGTTTGTAAGGACATTGACGTTTTCGACCTCCTGCTGCACTTCTACGCAAAGTTGAATCTGGCCTGTCGTTTAACCTTGGAAGGACCACATGCTTAACAAACTACTATAGACATTGCCACAACTGCAAGTGAGCATGAACAGTTCATGTTCACTTGCAGTTGCGGCACAGAACACTTGTTTTCACATCTGCCAGTCGCCAATGTCCTCTCAGGCTGTGTCACTGTAGGTCAGTGCTTCAGAGTAGAAAAAGGCATTGTCATCAAAGTCCTAAAGATCGGTGTGGTACTGGACAAAGTGGGCGAATTATCTTATGCTATAGGCGACATCGTTTGAGAAGCGACAGGATTCATGGCTGCCTGTTACAGGGTCACAAGCTTGGTGACATCAAACATGTCTGAAGTTTAAAGAGAAGTCTGGTTGCAAAGAATTGGTAGAAAATATGTTACAAACACCCCACAGCTTAAGTCACTTTCACCTTCTATAGAGGCATTTAAAGAGAACGTAAAACATTCAGACTGCCATTTGGAAATCAGCTTCCAAATCAGAACCTGCATCATTAGATCTTGTCGAGTTTGGGTGGAAACTTGATGAACGCACTAGATAATTTATACCAGTTGTATTGCAAGCCAACGTTACTATTGCTCCACAGGAGGTGCTGGAAATGATAAGGTGTGGTTGTGCTACGTATACACTCTGTCCGACAGCAATGTGTCTGTGATATACGACTCGCTTGTCATGCGCAATATTTTGTGGCTGCCACGGAAAAGCACCCTGCCAGAAAAAACACGTCCGACGGGTCGATGACAGTGACAATGTTGTTAAAAATGACTTGTTTGAGGACTGAATCAGTTCAGTAATGGCAATCTACATCATTATAAGTAAAAGGAATGATTTGTAACTTGGATGTACAGTGAAGTGGATTGTTGTCTATTTTGCAAAACATATTGGTGTGATCAATACTGAAATGGTTTAATCTGCTTCTTTTCCCTACCGGTGGTAGAAATCCAGTGGTAACCCGTTGGACTACCGTACCAGGGTTCCTGAGTTCGATCCCCCGCCGGACCAGCGGCCTGACTAGGGGATTTTTTCCGAATCCCCGATGATGTACATGAATATGCTTGAGCAAGATATGTACCGCGAATAACTCCTCTCTACCCAGGGGTTAGAATAGGTACCTGCGAAGGGTCTGAACCTGTACTGCGGCTGCTTATTCGCCATATGTTAGCAGTGCTCAATATTGTAGGCAAGATGGCTCAATGATCAGGGGAGTAAATGTACAGTCGGCTGAGCGGTCATTCGGACTGAAAGTAGACTTTAAATTGATACTTTATTTTACTTTTACAAACATGAGTACAGACGCCAGAATTATTGTAATGCATGTATCATAGTTCCTGAGGTATTGCCGAAAATGAGATTTTCAGTACTGGCTGACTAAATATGCCTATTCAGAAAAACTATTTGTGTGATCTTTAGTGAAATGGCTTTAACTGATTATTTACCCCTAAAACATGTGTTTATACGCCAGAATTACTTTGATATGATATGTCGTAGATGCTGATATATTGACGAAAACAAGATTTTCGGTAATGGCTGCCAAAATATGGATATTCATCACAACCTTATAAATATATTTGTGGGATCAATACTAAAATGGTTTTATCTGATTTTCTACCCTTCAAAATATGGGGATAAACACCTAAATTATTCTGAAACCATATGTAGTTACTGTGATATTGACGAAAACGATATTTTCAGTAATGGCTGCCTTAATATGCCCATTCAGCACAAAGTATTGGTGTGACCTTTACCAAAATGGTTAAATCATATTCTTTATCCCTCAAAACATGGAGATAGACACCAACATGATGTTGATACCATGCACAGGTACTGAGATATTGACGAAAACGAGATTTTCAGTAATGGCTGCCTAAATATGCCTATTCAGCACAAAATATCGCTGTGATCTTTACTAAAATGGCTTTATCTGATTATTTACCCCTCAAAACATTGGGATAAACACCAAATTTATGTTGATACCATGCATAGTTTCTGAGATATTGACGAAAACAAGATTTTCAGTAATGGCGGCCTTAATTTGCATATTGTGCGGATTGCCCAATGATGCCAGAGTGGCATCATTCAGATTCTTAAAGAGCACACCTCAGAGGTATAGAAACAGCAAAAAACCTTTGTACGGACGGCAAAACACGCTTATCGGTCTCTGCCACCGGACTATATCCTTTTTCAATACATATCGTATCAGTTTAGTCTTTCACTTAAAGCTAAACGCATACGGAAGTTTTCTTGTGGGCGACCGGAAACGCCCCTCGACGACAGAGTTTTTCCACATGTGCTTATATTAAAGGTCAAGGGTGTATGAAAGTCATGAATTAGGGAACTTTTCAAAGTATATGTTAACACTCTATGATGATTTGTATTGAAGAGCTATTTAAGATAAATGCAAAAATAGAAGAAGTGTAAATTTTGGTGAACAACTTTTGACTCTACGGCCATGTAAAATTTACCCCCACCCACTCTTTCTTATGTTGTCCTTTTCAAACTGCCCACTTCAATAAAATCCATTTCTATGGTAATATGTCTTCATACAAAAACTAATTTAAGAGAAAACAGGCACCAAATGTGAAAATTATAAAGCTCTAAATATCATCGATATGGTACTTTTTTGTAAATTTTGTAAAAGGAGATAACTCTTTTTACTTTAATAACTCAAAATTGTCAACACTAACCTTTCAATTTCTTTTCATAATTTGAACTGCCTTAGCATGGGCTTTCATCTGGAAAGTTTAATATTAAAACTATTTCATTTTCAAACTTTTTTACTTTTTGTCATTAAATAAAAAAATCTAATAAAACCATGCCCCATCAAAAGCATATTCTTGATATTCAATGATCCATACTGTTCAAACCTGGTGCCTGCTTTGTCTAAATTTGGTTTCTATATATGAAAATACCACCAAAGACATAAAATAAATAAAGAAAACCCAAATTACCATGTTTGTTTTGTTTTGAAATAGATTTGACTGAAGCTTGTACTCTGAATGGGTAAAATTTGAAGAAAAAAAATCCAAATTTGACACACCTTTTTCAAATTGCTGTAGCTAAAAAAATAGGACACCATCATATCATTTTTTTTTCGTTTTTTCATTTATCATAAATAGCTCTTCCAAAAACACAATGATAGAAAAAGAGTTTAATTCTTTGAAAAATTCACTTATGGGTTTGATACACCCTTAACTAAAATTTCATTGTCTTGCAAACTCAGTTGACAGGGTGATTGACCAGCTATCTTAAATTTCGAATCTCATTCGATCCAAAACTTGTTATACAATGCACTGTGACCCACTGTCCGACATGTCAGTCATGACTAACACCCAGGGCTGTCATAAGTTGATAATAAAAATCCTAAGATTTCAAATTTTCAATTTTTCAGACGAAATTTTACTAACCGTACCATTACCCTATAGTCTTTTTCTTGTTTTGAAGACACGTGACTTAAGGTGCATTCTGCTTTACATTCAGCCTGTTTTTAAGCTACGATCTGCTAGGATAAAAATCCGAATACTTAGGAAAAATCCGGAGAAATGGCAGCCCTGAACACATGGCTCAAGGAACAAGTTATGTTTAGTCTTCGTTGGTAAGTAATTATTTATATTTGTTTTGATTTAACGTCGCTTTCAGCTGTATTTCAGTCATATCGTGACGTCCAGCTAATTATAGGTGGAGGAAGACCCCAGATCGGCACAAATCGGCAACTTGGTAGAACCACCGACCTTCCGAAAGCCAGCTGGAAGGCTTCCCCGCATTAAAAATTCAATGGTAAGTATCAGTGTCCATTTTATAATGGAGCGTGCCCAATTACGTTTTAGTTTAATGCCTCACAAAATGTGAAAACTATGAATATAACATTTGATTGAGCTATCAAGTCACACGTTGAAGCTTATGCCTGATTATATCGGTTTTTTTTCTCATCATTTCCAAGATCAATATGGTTCATTATGGTTAAACATTATTTCTAACCTGAATGCAAGTCTATGCATTTTAATGACAGCTTGTTGTTGTCAAGGGAAGAAACTGTATATGAAATTCTTTAATTATAACAAATCCAAACCATAAAACTTTCCATTTAGTCTGATTAACTATTTCATCAACTGTATTGTTGAATAGAATGGATGACATTATACATTAAAGTAGCCTTTTTGTAATTAGAGTTGTAATCAGGTGACTGATAAGCGTTTCCCTTTATTTAAATCCCTCTGCATGTAAGTGTACCTCTTATACTCATATGTATGTTCATGTGACTTATGAGCACGAGTGCACGGGTAAATTGGTGAGCTGGTTGTGAGTGAGTCGAGCACAGGTTCATGTAAATATGTCTTAAAATGTTAATAAAATAATGTCATTGGTGCATCTGACTCGAATGAGGCGCAAAATCGGCCTGAATAACATAGTCTGAAAAGTCCCCTCTTCCGACAGCCCATAAAAAGAGAAAGGTAAGAAACTCCGATCTCCGAAACGATGACCCCCACATGTGTTCCGCCGGCGATATTGTTGTAAATATTCACTTACCCCAGGCATCGTCGGTGTTCTTAAAAACCTAAGATATTTCTCTTTCCAACCATATATAGTTATACGCCAACAAGCTTGTAGGAAATCGTGTTTTGGACATGTTTTCCGATCAGGTGTCTGTTATTTTGCCCAAGAACAATACCTCGCTCGGAGAACAACCCCCCCCCCCCCCCCCCCCCCCCCCTAGTATGCCCAACGGTAAAAACAGAAGTGCTCTAAAAAATTAAATTCAAAGAAACTAAGGTAAACAACGAAGTTTCGGAACGTTTCTGTGTTTTCTGTTGAGATGGCGAGATGTTGTTCTTGGGCAATTGCGTCACTTCCGTCTGAACTACTCCATTGTCCCAAAATAACAGACACCTGATCGGAAAACATGACCAAAAACCGATTTAATACGAGCTTGAATTTTAGAAATATAAAATTGAGTGTCATACAGCTAGGGTCCTGATCAGACGCCGCGTTACGCGGCGTCTGATCAAGTTCCAAACTATTGGCAAATAAACATTATACTCGGGGTGAGGGAGTGAAGAGTTAACTCTGTGAGGAGTACTGACTTTATAAAATAAGGAAATCACAGTCTAATTCTCTGTCTAATCCTTCTAGCAGATTACTCTTTCATCGGCGGAGTCGTATGAAGTCGACTTTGAAACAGTTCTGATTCTGATCAGTCGCCGCGTAACTGTTTGACACTTGTTTCGATGTTTCGTATGTCAAACTCTCTTATCCCATATTTTAAATGATCTTGCAGACACAAAAGAGAAGCAGACGACAATATTGCGGCGAAGAGGTAAAAACGTCACTATTACAGTGGAGAAAACGTTTCCCAATAAACGCGTTTACGCTAAAAATATTATTTCCATTGCAAGCAGTTTGGAGCCAGATCAGACACCGGGTTACCCGGCGTCTGATCTGGCTCCAAACTGTTTGCCACTCAGATTAAAATGAACATTTTGAATTGTCAAAATGTTGTTAATTTCTCAATTTTAATGCGATGCGTTTCGTTTGCGTTTAAACGGGAAAGAATAACGTTTTCTCCACTGTTATCTGGCACCGAAATGGTTAAGGGTTGATGTTTTTTTGCATGTTGATTAGATTAGCAGAGACAGGTTGCGGTGTAAAAATAGCCTTGTTATATAACAGTGTAACATTGGAGTCAGCCATAGCAATAGATGAAGGTAATATTAGTTTTATACGTTTCTCACTTCTATTCAAAATCAGTAAAACCTCTATATTAGAACCAGTAAAACAAAAGCTAATTTATTGTATAAAACAAATATGAGAGCTTAGAACAAGGTGAACGTAAATCAGAAAGCTCCTAAAGGAGCTTTCTGTTTCACGTCCCCTTTGCTTTAAACAGTAACCTGCTTTACTTACTTGCTATTTAATATAAGTTCGTGGTCGTAATAGAACGGTTTTATTTTACTTATTTTATATGTTTCTTTTTTCTATTCAAATAAAGAAATATACAGTCGAACTGCAATTTCTCGAACTCGGTTAAGACGAACATACCCGTATTTCAAAGTTAAAACGTGGCTAAGCCACGTTTTAACTTTGAAATATGGTTATGTTCGACTGAACCGAGCATGAAATAATGCAGTTCAAGTGTCGAACTATCGGATAGTTCGAGTCAAGCGAGTTAGAGATATCGGAGTTCGACTGTATTCAGTTGTGGTATAGGTGCAGAAGTGTGCACTTGTCATATGCAAACAGTGTAATTTCTGATCGAAAGGCTCCTACACTAGTTCTCCTGCCAAAGTGTGCACGGTTTGTCATTTTGCAATAGACCGTTAACCTATTACCTCATACAGTCGACCCCGCTTAACTCGAATTATTCGATATTTCGAAACATGCATTTACCTTATTTCAAGATTGGTTTAAGTGAACATACACGTATTTTAAAGTTAAAACGCGGCTATGGTGTAATGGGTTAAACAGCCGTTAACTGTAAAATATGGACAAGACTTAAATAGAAACTCAATCGTTCCCTTAAATTGTCAGTGATGAATGAGAAGTAATTCAAGTATGAAAATACATGTAAGTAGTTAATGCAGAACAAAGACAGAAATATATGCTTAAGCTTTCTCTTTGATTTTTATTCATCATTAGGCAGATGTTGCATGTGTGGACTCTTCCAAGCTGAACAGAAGCTGAAGTTCACAGGTCACTCTGTCCAATAAAATTTTAGTCTTACTTGTCTTCATTGGCTATTCCTCGCAGTAGCAAACATATTTAAAGGATAGTTGATTGCTTAACCCTTTGAGCCCTAGTCCCGCTTATAGGCGTCTTTTCAAACAGTGTACATGTGAATAGTACACTTGTCCTGTGCAAACAGTGAAGACCCAGATCAGAGGGCTCCGAAAGGAGCCCTCTGATCAGGGTCTTCACTGTTTGTCAGTAATGCCAAAATTGATAAAAACAACTCTTAATAGCCAGAAATGGACTAGACAAAAATCAAAACTGGATTTGTCCATTTAAGGTTTCAGGGAGGAAAGAGTTAACGTAGGAAAAAGTGATGTAGAAAACTAATATTGTTTATATTTTGCAGGAAAGTGCCATTTCATTTTTAGTGTGTTTTTGACAGCTTAACCAATTACCCCATACACGTATCCTGCTTCTTTTGAAGAAGACATGTTGAAAGTAAAGCTGAATATTCCCAAAAGAGGATTCTGCTGTATCTAAAGCTGCTTAAAGTCACAATCTGAAAGGATAGTAGAAACGCGTTCTGGGTTTTATGTTCAAGACTTTGTTGTGGGGACTACTTTCAGTAGTGTAGAATTAATTACAGTGCACATGCAAGGATTTCGGATAAGCTGAATAATGGTTAAATTCGGACAATAAGATCAAGAGTTATCTGCCCTTGATGTGTTGAAAATATCATATGTAACAGCAACTATATAGTGTTAAATGGATTATCCGTATACTTGCACACTATGTATTCAAAGTATAGGTTCGTGAATGAGTGCAATTACTCCTGAAATCGGACCATTGTGCCCAAAGGTATATGCCCTTGATGAACTGTTGGAAAAGGCGTTATGTCAGCTTTATGTACCCTCTAGTGTCTACCCTTGAGTGTGCGCATTTAGTAGGTCAAATCAGTTTGTATATAAATTTCTTTGGTCAGTTTGACAGAATGTTTCAACTACTGGTGCCCGTCTTACGGAACGTCGTACGACAAATATTGTCGTAAGTCGTTCAATTATTATCTATATCTTCATCTAATCCTTCCTTGTGATATCTCTTTTGATCGTATTGAAAAAGATTGGATGGAAAAATTAGAAATTACAAGAATTATAAATGTCTACATTCGAACGATTTTGTCGTACGACTTCTTATAAGACCGGTCCCTGATTCATTGCTGTGTTTCTTGTAGAGCATTAAGACCACCCCTGACATCTGGAAACATGATGCCGTAGCCAATGTGTGGTTTCTGTGAATACTTTATCATCCAGACAAAGATACTTAACAGCTAGACTTTCCACCTTCGAATTTATGGCATATGAATTATTTGTTTAACCCATTACCCCATAGCATGTTGCTAGTTTTTAAGATGGGTTACTTCTTAAAGTAGGTTGAAAGTGAAGCAGAATGCGCCTTAAGGCGCATTTTGCTTCACTTTCAGCCTGCTTTAAGCAACCATCTGCTAGAATATAGAATATATTTCTTATGATGCTTACTCATGGCTTTATAAATTGGAACTATTTTCTTCAACGGAGGAATAAACTAAACGCGCTAAAAGGCTCCTCTGTCAGGGAACGGGTTAACTGTACACGTTATTTCCACCTTTCTAAGTAATGCATCTTGGCAATTTTGTCAATCAAACAGCTCCGAAATTATCTTTTTATCAACTTTTTTTTATGTTCAGTCAATGTGTCTATAGCAATTTTAGAATGATTGATTAGTCTCTTTACAATTAATAGTTGCCCATTAGTTCATTTATAGATAATCTGCTACCATATGTTTACCCAATTCTCGAATGTTAATAGGAAACCGTCACGAATAAGTATACATGTACTGGTGAAAGGGACATATAATACAGGGGCCCGTTTTACTATATTAGTTATACAGTTTCTTCACAGTGTACATGAGAATTTCTTCCCGGCTGAGGTAAATCATGTTGCCCGAGCCGTTAGGCGAGGGTTACATGATTTACCTCAGCCGGGAAGAAATTCTCATGTACACTGTGAAGAAACTGTATAACGAATTTATTATACTGCAAAGTTTTCCCTGTACAAACGAAAGATTTCGGAATGTGTCGTGTACAGCGCTTATAATAAAATATAACAATATCGCGCCAAAGCAGATAACGTTGAGCGCAAACTTGTGACGTCATATGTTTTTGACGTTGCTATTTATTAGAAAAATGGGCATATTCGTCGTCAAACTTTCCCAGAAATAATGCGACTGTTGAAAGATCCAAACAGCGAATGGTTCTTAGCCGAAATGGAATTAAAACGGAGGATGCACGATTGAATGCATTCACTCCTGTCGAGCAATCGGCCATCTTATTTTCCTCAAAGCAAGACTCAGGGACCTGTCAGCCAATGAAACAGCTGCATTTCTATGTACCCTGTCAGCTCACAGGGTACTTCGTGTTATGTCTACGGCTCGTTGACCAATGAAAAGTAAGGAATTTACTTTGCAGTATAATAATATTAGTTATACAGTTTCTTCACAGGGTACATGAGAATTTCTTCCCGGCTGAGGAAATTCAATGTTGCCCGAGCCGTTAGGCGAGGGTTACATGATTTTACCAGCCGGGAAGAAATTCTCATGTACCCTGTGAAGAAACTGTATAACGAATTTATTATACTTCAAAGTTTTTATTGTTCAAATGAAATATTTCGGACTTTGTCGTGCACAGCGCTCAAAGTAAACAGTAACAAAAGCGCGTCAAAACATATGACGTTGAACGTAAGTGACGTCATATGTTTATGACGTTATTATTCAACAGAAAAATGGACAAATACTAGGAGACTTCGACTTCAAACTTTCCCAGAAATAATGCGACTGTTGAAAGATCCAAACACCGATTGGTTCTTAGCCGAAATGGACTTAAAACGGAGGATGCAGGATTGAATGCACTCAATCCTGTCGAACTATCGGCCATCTTATTTTCTGCAAAACAAGACTCAGGGACCTGTCAGCCAATGATAATGCTGCATTCCTAAGTACCCTGTCAGCTCACAGGGTACATCGGATTTTGTCTAGGGCTCGTTGACCAATGAAAAGTAAGGAATTTACTTTGCAGTATAATAAAACAACTTACGCAAATTATTTGCGTAAGTCAAAATTTTAAATTTTAATCTATATTTTTAATTATCACTTTCTACAAACAGCAAATAGCCAGATCAGAGGACGCGCTTTCAGCGCGTCCTCTGATCTGGCTATTTGTTGTTTGCAAACGTTTATGATCGAAAAATAAGAGTTAAACGATTTTGACTTACGCAAACATTTTGCGTAAGCAATTTAGTAAAACGGACCCCGTATCTATACACTAATTATAAAGGTTGAGTATACTCCACGCTAGGGTTCAATGAGTTAAAATAAGACATTCCGTTTGTTCTATCTCATACATTGGAGAAACAGGGAAACGTGTTTCTATGAGAGAAAAAAAATGTTACTAATATTTCCTAAATTGTTTTACAGCCGTACACATCAGACAGGATGGCTGATATGATTGCCAATGCCATGCCTCTAGATAACATTGAAAACAAAGAACATTCTCAGTGTGACAGAGATTATAGAGCTTCAAGTGATCCAGATCAGAAATACAACCCATCAATTCAGAATTCACAGGCGACCGAGGATCAACCAATCACAGGTCGGGATGACCAGAAAAAGGACCCCGATGTTAAGATAGAATATGAAGATGTAAATAAAGTTCCAGATGGAGGCTACGGGTGGTTTATAGTATTCGGAGCCTTTCTTACACATGTTCTTATGGGTATGTTGCTTTTTCTGCATGGTATATACAGTAAAACCCATCTATTACGGCCTTAAATGAAGCACAATAAAATATCTCTGTTACGACCAGAAAATTGATTTAATCATTAGGTAATTAAGGCACGTGGTTGCTTAAGACCTTTCTGGTTTACTGTCACCTAGCTTTAAGCGGTCACCTGTACGTTTTACAACGAATAAGCCTTCGTTTTAGTGGTCGTAATAGAGAAGTGTAACTGTACTTCAGAATCTCATGTACATGTAAAAGCTAGTGCGTTTGCATAATACATTTTCATCTTGCTTAAAGGTTGTTTGATAGCGGGCAGACCGCATCTCGAGTTCCAAAAATGCTGAAGACTTTCACATTGAGCAAAATCACACGAGACTATAGTCCGAGCTATAGTCGTCTGTAGTGACTATAGCTCCAACAGAACACCGATGGTTCGACTATAGTGACGTCATTTGACCAGTGAACCTCATTTATCATTGATTCGACAAACGGTGTTCCTTTGATCGCCTTAATGTGCATGCGTCGACCGATATTTTGTCTGACTAAAGGTCCGGACTATAGTTGACTATAGTTCCACGTGAAGTTGCTCTTAATCTTTTTCGGCATGTGCTTATACTATGAAATTTACATAAAGGAAAAGTTTAGTATTCAGTGTCATCGATGTTAGCGCAGTCGGTAAAGTGATTGACCAACAATTAAATTGGGCTCTTGCTTCGAGTCCTATGCGATCAAAAACATTTTTTTAAATAAATTGTCCGATTGTATTGACTAGTCAGTCCATAGCGTAGTGATCAAATTTAGTCACAAATGTAATAATGAATAATATCAGATGCAAGTATAGTCAGTTACAACTAAACTTTGTGAGGATTTATAGCCTATGACAGATGGCAGCTTAACACGTGACAAAGGTAATGCTGAAAGATAGATTTTAAAGGAGTTTTATGCATTACTTTTGTAATGCATTAAGCAGTCAACTGTCTTTAAAGATCAACAGGCTACCTTATCCTATGGCTCATTATTACAGGTTTGACTTCTTGTATTATTTAGAGCTGATGGCATTTTAAAGTTGAAATCAAGGGAGGTAACTCGGTTTGTGTTAACATTTTGTCAGAATTTCTGGAAATCAATTATAACATGAAAAGTCTACTGTAGATTTTCATTAAATTTTGTGACTTTTAGAATTAAGTAATATCTTTCTGATAAGTCTAAACTTAGTGTATTTTAACAGCTAGATTTTTGTAATTTGAAATTCAGCGACTTTTTCAGAATTTGACTTTTTTTAAACGTTGATATTTCCAGAAAATATTTCATGACATATATTTGTTTGCTCATTATTATCATATTGTCTGGACTGTTTACTTGAATGTATAGAAATTATTAAGTTGTATTATTTTGTAAAGAAAATATTCATGTTTATTAAAAATTGAACATTTCTCGACAAAAGGCCCTGTCAGAAAAAAACGGTGCTGTATTTGATTTTATTTCAGCGAGTGTTTACTCTCGACATGGTACAGTGGAGAATCTGTTATTCTTTCCCGTTTAAACGCAAACGTACGCAAACGCAAAACACTAAAACGTGAACTTTTTGACAAGTCTGATAATTCATCTTTATCTTGGTGGCAAACAGTTTGAAGCCTGATCAGACGCCGGGTTACCCGGCGTCTGATCTGGCTCCAAACTGTTTGCAGTGCAAATAATAGTTTTAGCGTAAACGCGTTTATTGGGAAAGAATAACGTTTTCTCCACTGTATATTTCAATTTAATAAAGGTTTCAATGAAGTTTGACAGGGAATCAGCAGACCCGCGAACCACCTTAAGCAGTTTCCTATCAATTAAAAAAATTAAAACTCATTTTTTCAAAAAAAAGAGAAGACAATTTATTAGATCAACTCATTAAATTGTTATGCCAATTGTATAGTTAGTTTTAAGTGATCACCTTTCTTTAAATTAGAAACGAGGTAAAGGGCAATGGGTTTTAACAATATTCACTGTTTGTCATAGCATTAATTATTTTAGAGACATACCCTTTAACAGAGAGACAGTATGTTTCAAAGTGTGTTTCTGGTTGTAAATTCAGTATTGTTTGATACTTGCATGACTATACCTGTTAAATCTGAGTTATTTTGTATGTGTGTTTCCAGGAATCGAGAAGTCCGGTGGGGTGATGTATCTTCAGTTGCTAGAGGAGTTTGGCAAGAGTGCAACAGAAACGTCATGGGTTCTGGCTATATCCTCCACACTACGGCTATGTATGGGTAGGTATGGTATAATGATTACCAGTTAGAGGACTTTGGCAAGAGTGCCACAGACACAACCTGGAGTCCGGCTATATTATCCACACTACGACTCTAATTGGGTAGGTATGGTATAATGATTACTAGAGGAGTTTGGCAAGAGTGCCACAGATACATCCTGGAGCCTAGCTATATTATCCACACTACGACTCTAATTGGGTAGGTATGGTATAATGATTACTAGAGGAGTTTGGCAAGAGTGCAACAGAAACGTCCTGGGCCCTGGCTATATCATCCACACTACGACTCTAATTGGGTAGGTATGGTATAATGATTACTAGAGGAGTTTGGCAAGAGAGCCATAGAAAAGTCCTGGGTCCTGGCTATATTATCCACACTACGACTCTGTATGGGTAGGTATGGTTTAGTGATTACTAGAGGAGTTTGGCAAGAGCGCAACAGAAACGTCATGGGCTCTGGCTATATCATCCACACTACGACTATGTATGGGTTGGTATAGTGAAATAATTACTAGAGGAGTTTGATAAAAGTGCCACAGAAACGTCCTGGGTCTTGGCTATATTCGCCACACTACGACTGTATACGGGTAGGTATGGTATTGTAATTACAGTGAGGCCAATAATCAAATAGATATGCCTTTTTAAGATTTTAATTTATTCATCAACTGAAAAATAAAACCCCTTGAATACTGTCTTAACCCATTACCCCATAGCCTGTTTCTAGTTTTGAAAATAGGTGACCATTTAAAGCAGGTTGAAAGTAAAGCAGAATGTGCCTTAAGGCACATTCTGCTTTACCGTCAGCCTGCTTAAAGTTTACATCTGCTGATATATAGAAAATGGCTTTCATCATACAGATTTACAGTCAGTGTAGGGGTTCCGGACCACTAACAATAAAATCGATGTCAGCTACTCACGACAATGTACAAATTACTAAAACTTCACATATTCTGAAGGCCAGGTGTCTCATCTTTGTAACTGTATTTGTCAAATGACACACAGTGTTTACATATCCTATGCCAATTGAAAGTTGTATAAACACGCTCTATGCGAGGGTTCCGAACCAACCGCGTGTTTTCCGGACCACGTGACGTGTTAGCCAATCGGAGTAACTCTTGCCGAAAATCAAGGTCGGGGGGCAGGTCAAGATGTTTTTTAACTGTCAAACAAATGTCAAAATGTAACTTGTCGAAACTGGTGACGATAACAGAGGGCTAGTATATATTCTCATAACCACATATCCACGTACATATGGAAGTTGAATGGGAAGTTCGAAACTATGCTCATATATGAGCAATTAAGGGGAAAATAACAAACAAACAAAATAATCATGTATCAACTGATTTTCATATTTAATGCCAATACCTATTGGCTTATCACAGTCAACATAATACGTTATCATCTGAGGAGATACATCAAAACCAATACCTTTGGCATATGCGTATGTATCAAGTAACAAAAATTAACCAGGCACAGTTAAATGTGAACTGACATGAATTGCAATATATGGCCACAGAAACAAACAATAGTTGTTTAACCCATTACCCCATACATGTACCTTTTTACACCCCTAATTTATTCCTCCATTGAAGAAAATAGTTCCAATTTATACAGCCATAAAAACATACCATCAGAAATATTATCTATATCCTAGAATATGGTAGCTTAAATTAGCCTGAAAGTAAAACAGAATGTGCCTAAAGTCACATTCTGCTTTACTTTCAACCTGCTTTAAGTGGTCACTTGATTTCTAAACTAGAAACAGGCTATGGAGTAATGGGTTAAAACGAGAAACAGGGTTAATGAGTGAGTTAAGGTGACTGCTGAACGCAGAAGACTACAAATGTGGACCCAACTTTAATCACAATCTGGACATGTAAATGGGGATCCATCAGCCAAACTAATATCTTCACTATTTCCACAACAGTCCTTATGCATCCAACCATCACATTTATCACACTGGATCCATACACTACCCAACTGTAATACCTGATCTTCTTGCCAAGACATGTGACAGCCAATACAGTTAACTTTTTCTGATTCAGACTGACTTGACTGTGCCATGCTTTCAATTTTTTTGTTTTTGCTTTTAGGTTTTACTGATTTCTTAGGCTTACTGCTTCTTTTTTAGCTAACTGAAGAGGATACCTTTTTATTTATTTGCTTAAAATACTTTTCTTTAGCAGTCTTCTCTTTCTTAGCAAACTTCCTGACTTTCTCCAATTCCTTCAGCGCCATCTTGCGCAAAGCATCTGGGGATGTCAAATTATCAGGGATTTCTTGAAGAAGTCTTTCCTTGGTGCTTTATTAGAGGTGTCTGCACGAGGGTATATCAGAGTTTTTTGCAACACTGGAGAGATCAGATTGTCAAACTTTTCAGGTTCAGATGTACTAGTAACTGTGCTTGGTCCTGCCTTATGTATGGTCTCAGAGCACACAACAGATGCAAGCAAGTCCAGTCCACATGAATCTGCAATGCTGTGAGTATCTGCAGTGGTAATACTGTCTGGCTGTTGAGGTAGACAAAAAGGTGGCAGGCCATCACTGGTCTCTGTAGAACAGCAAGTTGATGTTCTGTTTGCCTTATAATGCAACTTCTTATAAACTTCAAAACATGGTGAATTGCCTACAATGTCGTAATTCTCCTCAATTCTCTGTTGGTAATTTTTCCGAACAGGAGTTGCTAGGGCATTTTCCAGGGCATTAAGAGCAGCCAATGAATCTGTAGCTGATACATCTGTACTGGCTGGCACTACATTTTCTGGTGATGGGATGGTTTGTGATGTAGAACCCTCTTGATTACCACATTCCTCTGAGAATGTAAGTCCTGGTTTCAACATTGTAGAAGTTATTACAGTGCTGTCAATTGGATATATACCAGAACTTTTGAAGCTGTTCATAACTGTTAAAGGCTTATAGAAGAGGAAGAAAGCCTCCTTCAGTAGTTCTGCAAATTTGTCTTTGCCTACAGGACTCCCAGGATTTTCCCTTCTGTGGCGTCTCAACACCTGGTGCCATCTTTTCTTCAGTAGTCCGAACACCCCTTTATCAAGGGGTTGCATAATATGAGTAGCATTGGGTACTAACCTGTACAGTTCTATACCCTTAGACTTGGCATCTTCAAAGGCCCCCATGTTCACATGACTGCTTACACTGTCTATAAGTAGCACTACTGGTCTTTCTGTTCCACAGTATGTATCAAAATGGCGTATAAAACCCTGAAATGCCACAGAGTCCATCCATCCCTTGGCAGTGTAGGTTATAGCACTATTTTCAATGGCACCAGTAAGTGGATTGTAACCTCTTGGAGGTGGTGTTGGGTATACATAATCTGGTTTTCGGTCTCTTATAGAAATTTTAGTTATTGTCGCATGCTATTTTTCCTAGTTATGTTACATTGGGCGGCCTGCATTGGGCGTTCTGCTATTATTTCTATCAGTCGGCATAAAGAAGCCATTTGCTTCGTTGCTCTCGATTGTTGAGGTAGTGCAATCGCCGTTTTGGGGGCTGTCTTCTGTATGTTTAGTGGCCTTTATTGGGCGCTCTACTGTTATTTCTATCAGTCCGCATAAAGAAGCCATTTGCTTCGTTGCTCTTGATTGATGGGGTAACGTGATCGCCATTTTGGGGGCTGTCTTTTGTACGTTTATTATGTTTATTTTATATCTAATTGTAGTTATTTGTCTTTTCCTGGCGGCCTGCATTTGGGCGCTCTACTATTGTTTCTATCGGTCGACAATCAGAAGCCGGTTGCTTCATTGCTGATTGATTGGAGTAATGTGATCGCCATTTTGGGGGCTGTCTTTTATATGTTTATTCATGTTTATTTTAGATCATAGTGTAGTTATTTTGTCTTTTCTTGTTTGTAGGTACGTTTGTGTAACTTCATGTGAAGCGCTTTTGAACGCACAACCCCTGTGTGAAAAGAGCGCTATATAAATCTGGTATAATAATAATAATAATAATACAAAGTATGGTGGTAGCATCGTCCCATCAGCTGAGGCACAGAACATCACTGTCAGTCTCTGCTTACTATGACCCCCTGATACGTGAGGAACTTGAGGTATCTGGTTCTTAAGTGGTCCTATGACTTTGCCAGCTTTACTCCCAAGGGAAAATCCAGATTCGTCAGCATTAAAATTACGTTTCGGCTTATCAACTAGACCTGATTTCATAACAAAATTTCTGTATCGAGAGAACCATTTATCTATCACATCTTTGCTAAGCTTGGCTCTGCAAGCTTCTAACGGCGTCTCCTGCCTTGTCTGTATAATATGACTGTTTCTAGTCATGAAGGCCTTGTACCAGTCATAGCTTGGTCGGCCATTTTTGAATGGAGTAATCCTCTTCTCTTCATTCACAACCTTTTGAACAAAATCTAGGAACTCCCCAGGTTTCAGTCCCATGCCCCGTTCACACATTTCCTTTAACCAAGTTGCCATGGCTTCCTCCTCAGAATTTGAAAATATTGTTGGAGGACCATTTCTACTATCTAGTGCTACATCCCCCGATAACCTACGGTGAAGAAAACCGTAAGAGAGTTCATATTTCTCAGCGGCTTTTCTTACTGATAAATGTTTCTTCTCCACTTCAAACAGAGCTTGTTTAGCTCTACACAACTTGCCTGGAGACTTTCTTGTGTATCTTGCCTTTACCTTCTTAGCAGCAGACTGTAATGGGCTGTCTTGATTTTTACGTTTTGGACCCATCTTTTATCATTTTCTAAAGCTTTTCTGCAACATAAATGAAAAAAGAAATCTTTCAGCACAATAAATAATGATTACCTGATGGGTAAATCAAATCGCAATATGTACAGTACTGTAGCCATACAGTATCGTATAGATCTAGACCTAGAATACAATACCAGTACATGTATATATACAAATTAAATAAAATATTGATTCTGTGTTATTTCAAATATTTTGACATTGATAATATTCCATAAAATGAACAAAAAGTTAGAAAAAAAACTTTATTTTTCGTCCCATTAAGAACAAAACCATTTGGAGATTTCCCCCCAAGTCGTGCGGATGCTGGTCCGGAATGCCTTATGCACAACAGTTCACTTCCAACTCGATTTCTCCAGTAAGTTTGCATATTAAACTAAATGGGATATATATTGCATCAAGTGTGCATAAACAAAAAAAACATAACCTGATAGTTATAGTTTTGTTGATGATTAACGACCAGACGACGGTTTTCAGGAAACGGTGTATGGGTAAATTTGTGCGCATGCGTAATTTCTAAACGGACGTATCCATACACAATTATGAAGCAAAGCTGAAAAAAATACAACATATCATCAAGAATTTTATTGAATTTATGGTATTTACAAGAAAAAATATCTTATTTTATCATTTCTGCAATATTTTCTCAGATAAGTAATCGACTGGTCCGGAACACCCAGTGGTCCGGAACCCCTTGACTAACTGTATGACTTTTTAAATTGCAACACTTTTTTCAGTGGAGAATTAAATTAAAAGAGTTTAAAGGCGTATTTTGGGGGCAATGGGTTAAATATGCATGCTACGAAGGTTATCGCGTGGAACCGGTATCTCAGACAAACACTAAACTGAAAGACTGTTGTCAGAGCCTGCGGCGTAGTGATGTCGTAAGTGCATACAGCTGGGCCCGTTTTACTAAACTACTTACGCAAAATATTTTCGTAAGTCAAACTTTTAAATTTAAATTTATATTTTTTATTATCACTTGCTACAAACAGCAAATAGCCAGATCAAAGGACGCGCTTTTAGCGCGTCCTCTGATCTGGCTATTTGCTGTTTGCAAACGTTTATGATCGAAAAAAAAGAGTTAATCGATTTTTGACTTACGCAAAAAAATTGCGTAAGTTGTTTAGTAAAACGGGCCCCAGGCGTATTGGGGCCTTGTGAACTAAATTGATTTCATTTACATTACAAAGAACATTAACGTGTTCAACACCGTTTGGCCTTCGATATTGATATGTAACCCGAGTGGCCGGTAAAGGAAGTACAACCCGGGTCGAGTTCGTGTATTCTTTATTATATAGACGAAAGGTCTGTAATGAAATATATACAGATAATGAATACAATGGTAAAACATTCTTAATAATACAAATCTCAATTGACGCTAAATACTAAAGCCGTAATATTCCCGAAATACATGTATATAAATTAAATGCCAATTCAATTAGGTAACTTACCAGCTGGTCGGATGAAATAAACTATAAATATCTCTTTTAAAGAGAACTGTACTTTAGCAATACTAAGTTACAATGTAATATCAACCTTTCTCAAGGATAGATAGAGCCAGAATGATAGAGTAGGGTGCAGAGGTCTTGCAGGTTAGCTTTGGTGTCACGTGACAACCAGAGAACAACTCACTCATGCATTATTTCACTCACCAAGCTCACTCACTAAATATCATGAACAAGTGACAAGTTACAAATACATGCAGGAATATTGAGTAGTGATACAGACTATAGCATTATGTAAACACTACCTATAGTCTGTACCAGCAAATGAACATAATAGAGTACAGTTAAACCTAACCTGGGTTACAGATATTTCAAATGGAGGACATACGGCTGCTGAAACACACCTTGAAATGTTCTCAAAAACCCTTATCACAGAGGTGTATATCTGCCACAAGGCTGATGTGAAACAGGCTTCAGTGCTTGTATGAGGAACATGTAATGGCCCACAAGTCTCTTTTATTGTGTAGTATTTCATAACTTTATGTTTTAAGATCAAGTACCAAGAGCTCTGAGTATCAATGTTTCTGTAATCATAAGAAATAGATAATTGTCCACACGTCTCTTGTATTATCAAGTATTTCATAACTTTATGTTTTAAGATCCTGTAGCGAGAGCTCTGAGTACCAATGTTTCTGTAATCATGAGAAATAGATAATGGTCCATACGTCTCTTGTATTATTAAGTATTTCATAACTTTATGTTTTAAGGTCCTGTAGCGAGTGCTCTGTGTAACAAGTTCTCCATTCGTTTTGTTGTGATCCTGGGGGCATTGCTTTCTACAGCTGGTATTCTGATCTCAGCCTACACCCCGAACCTCAGATTCCTGATGTTTAGCTATGGAGTAATGGCAGGTACCGTTAACCCGTTACTCCATCGATACGCATTTTTACGCCTTTAATTTAATATTACAATGAAAACAATAGTTCCAGTTGATACTGTTATAAATATACGCCTCAAGAAACAGTTTCTACAACCTAGTAAATAGTAGCTTAAAGCAGACTGTAAAAAGCAGGTTGAGCCTTCTGCGATTTCTGCTTTGCTTTCAGCCTGCTTTAAGCAATCGTCTTATCGTGTTTAAACTCTTTGAACGCGAATGAAAATATTTTCAGTTAGAATCCACGAGTCCTGTAAAAAAAACGACTGTCCCTGCAAAAGATGTGGTTTCAGTAAATTGACATTTGGAGCTAATCATCTCATTATGGTTTAAATTTTTAATGTTTGTAACGTGCGGAAAAATGACCTGAAGACATAGAAGCAAGTACGTCATTATCCCCCTTAAAAGCAAATATTAATCAAATGTCTTTTAAACCTCAAAGGAAATATTGAATTAATACGGCCACACAGGGAAACAATGTATGCTTTTGTATATTTTGGTGCAAAGTTTTTATATGTTTATTCATGTTTATTTTAGATCTTATTGTAATTATTTTGTCTTTTCTTGCTTTGTAGGTACAATTGTGTAATTTCATGTGAAGCGCTTTCGAGCGAAAAGTTTTCTCCAAAAGGACTCGTTTTAAAGCAGTATCTTATAGTATCCTAATGCAGTATTTTAACGCTCCACCATTTACAGAAGTCGGACTAGACCCACCATAGTAACCACCTAAACGGACAATTAACGGTACTATCTTCAGGTTTTACTCACTAAACTACAATATAAAAATCCACGCAAAGACAATCCTAAACTACGGAGACGGGGCAAGGGAAAGCTTACAGTAAAAGCATAACTTTACCCGACTATATCAATCTACATATTTACATATTAAGCGTTGGTCTGGGGATTACTATAGTCAGTAACACTAACCTTCCCAGTACACACCTAATATTAAACAAGAGCCCCATAGGGGCATCTTTCGCTCACCTGAGAATAGCTGACAAACTGGACAAAATGATTTATGTCCAGGACGGGATCAGTTTTTACCCGAAGGGCATAATTTGAACAATCGTGATAGAGGACCTGTAGATGAAGCTATGTGCCAAATATCTAAGATCAGGGAACTATGGTTTAAGACAAGAAGATTGTTTTAAGTTTCCATTGAAAAAATCTATTTTTAGCTCCTATGACCTAAATATGCAACAGACTGTAACCATTTGAACAAAATAGGTAAAGGGCATCTGGAAGTGTCACAATGCCAAATATCAAAGCTCTGGTCATATTAGTTTTATAGGAGAAAACCTTTTGAACATTTCACTATATAACTCTATGTAAAACTGTGAACCCCGGGGCGGGGCCAATTTTGACCTCAGGGGCATAATTTGAACAAAATTGATAGAAGACCTGTAGATGATGCTTTGTGTCAAATATCTAATCTCTGGCCCTTGTAGTTTTTGACTAGAATATTTTTATAGCTTTTATAGAAAAAATATATTTTTAGCTCCTGTGACCTAGATATGCAACAGACCGGAACTATTTGAACAAAATACGTAAAGGATATTTAGAAGTGTCACAATACCAAATATCAAAGCTCTGGACATATTGGTGTCAAAGAAGAAGACGTTTGAAAAATTCACTATATAACTCTTTGTAAAACTGTCACCCCGGGGCGGGGCCAATTTTGACCCCATGGGCATAATTTGAACACACTTGATAGAGGACCTGTAGGCAATGCTATGTGTCAAATATCTAAGCTCTGGCCCTTGTAGTTTCAGACAAGAAGATTTGTTAAGTTTTTTTCATTGACAACAATCTATTTTAGCTCCTTTGACCTAGATATGCAACAGACCAAAACCATTTGAACAATATTGATAAAGGACGTCTAGAAGTGTCACCATGCCAAATATCAAAGCTCTGGCCATATTAGTTTCAGAGGAGAAGACGTTTGAAAAGTTCACTATATAACTCTATGTAAAACTGTGACCCCCGGGGCGGGACCAATTTTGACCCCAGGGGCATAATTTGAATAAACTTGATAGAAGACCTGTAGATGATGCTATGTGCCAAATATCTAAGCTCTGGCCCTTGTAATTTCAGACAAGAATATTTTTTAAGATTTCCTTATTTTTTCACTTTGGTTGCCATATCAACCAGAATTCTACATTGTTTTTCATTCATTAAAACACATTTGAATGAGCTTGACCCAAGAAACTTTCTTGTAAAGTTTGGTTGAAATCTGTCAAGCGGTATAGGAGGAGATGTCATTTGAAGCAATTGTTAACGACGACGCACGACGGACGCCGGGCACAGGGCCATCCCAATAGCTCACCTTGAGCCTTTGGCTCAGGTGAGCTAAAAAGAGTAAACACCCTATGTACATCACTGCTCAAGCCAGTCTATAGACCGATTTTTTCACCTGGCAGGGCGGAACTACCCTTTGGCTAAGATAAACTAATTTACATTTGATTTTAGGGGAGAAAGTTACAGATCCAAAATATCGTTATTGTCCGATACTTTTAAAATGGAGACAGACAAGTTATGGGTGCGTCCATATCCACGTTGAATGGTATATTCAATGTTCCCTCTCTACAAAACACCCAACGGGAGACAACGAGTGCGTGTGTTGTTTGGAGGGGATTGTTATAGGGAGAGAAAAACATGGCTTGTTTGTTTAGTTATTATTTCATTGTGTGTATGGTATATCCCTGATGGGACTTGAATAAAGATTATATATAATGTTGAGAAACAAACGACAGACGACAACGATTATTTCCGATAAAAAGAGCGTGCTGCCGTCCCCAAAGTTGAAATGCAAAGATCTGCATTGAAACTCCGCCCTGCAAGGTCAATAAAATCGGCCTATATTAACATTTCAAAAACTACCAAAACTAAACAAGGAAAAATCAAAGCGCTGAGAGTATTGACCATTATTGCGACACGTGTATATGCTTTATATCCATTTCTTATATCCACAGTACTGTATGTGCTCATATAGGGAAAACGTAATTCTTTTTGTTCGTCACTTGCAAATAGTTTGATGTCAGATCAGACGCCACATTAATCGGCGTAATCGAAGTTATATCTTAATATTATATTTTGTAAATCAGATATATCACTGTTAACGGAAAATATCAACTCACTGTATATCATGTGTAGAATAGGCTAAATTGCAATCCTGGGATGTTTAATGCTTAAGTTAAATTTATTGAATTGTATTATATATATATTTCAAGGATGTGGTCGAGCTCTGACTTACTGTCCATGTCTGATAATTGTTGGTTACTACTTCAACAAACGTCGTGGCATTGCTGTTGGTTTGTCTACTTCTGGAGTTGGCATCGGTAGTTTCCTCTTTCCTCCCATTATAGAGCAGCTGTTTGACCACTATGGTTTCCAGGGTGCGTTTATGATTCTGGCAGCAATTATCTTTAATTTAATGGTCAGCGGGGCACTCTACAGACCACTAGAGCTTCACCAACATATATTAGAAAATGAAAGGTATGTGTAACTTTTAACCTGCTTTTAAAACTACCACCTCATAGGTCTAAGGATAAAAAATACCTTTCTTATGGTGAATATATTCAGAACTGTAGATGCCTTTTCGTCAAGTGAGGAATAACTTAAAGATGTAAAAAAGTTTCTCTCTGGCAATGTGTTGATGTGGTGGAAAGGGTCATCAAAATAATATTATTCTCATTTCAGGAAGAGAGCAAAATCAAATCAACCATCAGAGAGCTTTGACAGTTACAAAACACTCCAGGATGACAATTCTGTTACCATGGAAATAAAAGATCAGAATCTACTAAGTGTGCAAAATGCAGCAAAACTGTCTTCATCCATGGATATATCTGCTAATGCAAACACAATTGCACGACGGCCATCGCTATTTAAAAGAAAATGTTCACAAGTAAAACTAGCATTTACAGGAAACAGCTCAGTGAAGAAAGAAAAGAGACCAATACTGGAGTTTTCATTATTTAAGAATTACGCATTCACAGTGTTGTGTTTGCAGTTGTTCATGTTTACTATAGCATTTCATGCCACCTTTGTGTTCCTCCCAGCGATAGCCAAAGACCAGGGATTATCAGATATAGAAGGAGCATATCTATTATCTATATTAGGTATCTGTGATGCTTTAGCTAGGATTGTTATATCAATAGTGTTAGACCTCAAACGAGTTAAGAAGTATCGACTTGTAATTTACAATATTGTGATGACGTCAGTTGGATTTGTGTCAGTCGTAATTCCGTCTGTAAGGGAATTCTGGGAATTTGCACTAGTTAGTGGAGTTTACGGGATCCTCGCCGGGACGTACATTTCGCAGAAGTCAGTGGTGGTGGTGGACGTACTAGGAGTAGAGAAACTATCCAGCTCATTTGGTTTCCTACTACTGTTTCAAGGGTTTGGCTCCCTGCTTGGGCCAATTATTGGGGGTAAGTTCGGTGGAAATCGGTGGCACCTTTATCTACTGTTCTGTTTATTGTTAGTTAGAGCTTACTTAACCATTACTCCATCGATTCTCATTTTTGTACCTGTAATCTACTCTTTCCCAGAAGAAAATACAGTAGTTCCAATTTCACCCATTTATGCCCATGATCCCATATATTGGACATGGGCAAACAGTATAATTATGGATATGCGGCGTCTGATCAGTGTCTACACTGTTTGCTGATAGGAATTTCAATATAAAACAAAATGAAAATGAAAATTTTGACCAGGTATCCCTTTAATAAAAAAATGGACTAATCCAATATAAAAGCATGTAAGAATCCACTGGGCACAAATGGGTTAACTAGTAATGGATATATACAATAAGTAGTTTGTTCTATTTATAGCAGAGAGTTTGTTATGGTATGGCTGTGTGTGTGTTCTGCTTTAGAGGTGGGTGTATTGTTTGTGTTGCGTTTCCTGCTTGAGTCTTCTTTCGTATTTATCGCTTGTAGCTGAAGACAAATCAGAAAAACATTTAGGTTTATTTATGGAATAGTGTGCTTAACAGGAACGAATATGTTCTTCTGTGTAAAAATAAAAACAAAATTGAAGCAGAAAATTATTGACATGTCAAGTATTGGTCTTAAAATGGATGGATGGATGGATGAGGTGGGTTTTACGACACTTTGACACAAAATAGGTCATATAGCGCCGATGAGTGATAAGGAATGATGAGATGAAATGATGACGACTTCAGGAAGATGGTTTCGACTAATTCCATACGTTGCCACGCAGCGCATGAGATTAAAACCACCGACCTGCCTTCCTTTTAGTTCTTAGCAGAGGGGATGGTCTCGGTTTGATAAACGGAAAAGATTCACAATGACAATGGAAGTTTCTATTAAATAATAACCATATCAACAGGCATTTTTTAAGCTGAAAATTATATAGGAGGGTATAATTAAACTCATCACATCCTAGGCTTTCGTAGTCATGAAGAGAGATTTAAACAGTCAAGATCATGTATTTTTATTAATATGTTCTATATTCCAGCAGATAGTAGCTTACTGCAGGTTGAACGTTAGGCGCATTTTGCATGACTTTCAACCTGTCGTAAGTGGTCACCTGACTTCAAAACTTGAAACAGAATAAGATAACGGTAAAAGACGTTGATCAATGCTGTTGAACTGAACAAAACTTATTCAATTTATAAAGACGTCCTGTTGTCAGAAATCAGAATTGCGAACGTTGCACTGTATACTTAATGTACTCTATCAATAAAATACACCATTATTCGCTTCTAAGTATTCTTGCACTAAAATAGTCCTAAGCTACGCAGTAACTGCAAATGAAATATTAAAGGCGCTGTCAGTTCTTTTCGAGAGGGCAGTTTCAAGCAGCCTGACTTTCAGGAGCATTCTGCTCTACTATCAACCTGCTTAAGGCGATTACCTGTTTTCAGAACATTCATAGGCTAGATTATTTAAGAGAAAACTTTAGGCTATTTTACTTTTTCTCTTGCAGCGTTGTTCAAAGATTTCCTTGGGACCTACAACATGTCTTTCTACTTTGGGTCCACTGTCATCTTTCTCGGGGGAGTTACCATGGCAACAGGAAATGTATGGCTTTACATGCAGAGAAGAAAAAAAGCAAACGCAGACAATATGGACTTGTGATAGTGAATCAAAATAATAAGAGTTCTAATCTAGGACAGGTTATACAGCGTTCCCTCCTTACAACGGCCCTCCCAAGAACGACACCCTCCTTACAACGACCATTGCCGCTGTTCCCAAAACAAGAAAATTATGTCCAACCTTTTCATGGCTGCAATATCGTCTGTTTAAATTTGACGGCTGATATGTTTTGTAAAAGTTATATATGTGTGGGCTTTTTTATAAAATAAATATAATGATGAGTGACAAACAGCTCGACTCCAGATCAGACGCCGCGTAACGCGGCGTCTGATCTGAATTCAAGCTGTTTGCAAATGTAAGCCAAGTCTTCATTTTCCCTCCCTACAACGACTCCCTCCGAACAACAAACACAATCTGTGTCTCCCATAGGGTGTCGTTGTAGAGAGGGAGCACTGTAACTCTAAGCATGCTAGAGATGAAACCATGATTGGCCACTGGAACTTCAAATGGGCAGTTCTGGTTTCCAATTACATTTAGGTCTAGCTTATTTCTTTGACCTATTTGCAACGCTGTAACAACTTCAGTTATAGGTATGAATGTCCTTAGGTAAGATACTGTTTAGGTGAAATAAGACCACTTGTTTTAAAAGTTAGCTGTCTTTGGTTTTCTTAGCTATACTATTCCATTGTTTCCGACGACATTCTTGTTTTGATAATGTCTATCTTTTACATACATGTACATGCATCTGAAGTTGATCTTTCATATCCTATGGTATTGTAATCTCAGTGTCAAATATCTTGGATCAAAATGAGAGGCAATCCATCATGTTTAATACCTTTACTGCCTTACCACAAGTACATCTGTATACGAGTACAATACCCCAAAGACCTTCCTACTTTGTCTTCAACAATATTAGTGTTTACTCTCTAGATGTCACATGTTAACACCAATTTGTCTCATAATGTTTGCCTTGATCGTATATCTTTCAAGCTTGGTCGAAGTTGGGTAAAAAATATTTCAAATCTTAGAATAATCAACTTGAACAACAACGATGGGTGTTTGTAGTTTATTGAGGCTCTGCAAGATAACTCTGAAGGTATTTCAATTCACCACTACCATAACAATTCTCTTTCGCCAAGGAGACGCTGTCGTTAGAATGTGATACGAGATATTTTTTCTTTGTGGAACGACCGGCATTCAGTATAAAACAAAGATGGGTGGATGGATCAGTTGGTTTTACGGCCCTGCGACACGAAATAGGTCAAATAGCGCCAGTGAATGATGAGGGGAGACGAGAAGAGATAATGATTTCAGGAAGATGATTACGGCTAATCTCATTAATTGCGAAGAAGCGTTTGGAATCAAAAATACCGACCTACCTTCCTTTTAGCCTCTTGGAAGAGAGGATGATATCGGTCTAATAGACAGAAACAATTCCCTATGACAATTATACCCCAGAACCGCAACAAGACAGGGGTGTCTAGGAAGACGATCATTAAACAATGGAACTACTGTGAAGCCAGCATTCTTTAAATTCAATTAAAAACACGAAGCAGTGGAAGTGTTTATATGTCAGGTTGTCACATAAGGAATTCTTTTTCAATGAAAGGGGGCCCGAGACTGACTCTTGTTTCAAGGTGTTGCTTTCTTGGCTCGAAGGATTTTGGTTGGAAAGTGTTTACTTTGTGACAGTTTGGGTAGTATATATTTTGAATAAAAAAAAGTAAAAAAAAAAGTAAAGTACCAGTTAAAGTCTACTTTCAGTCCGAATGACCGCTCAGCTGACTGTACATTTACCCCCTGATCATTGTGCCATCTTGCCTACAATATTTAGCACTGCTAACATATGGCGCTAAAGCAGCCGCAGTACCGGCTCAGACCCTCACAGGTACCCATTTTAACCCCTGGGTGGAGAGGAGCTATTCGCGGTACATGTCTTGCTCAAGGACATTCCTGTACATCATTAGGGATTCGGAAAAAATCCCCTAGTCAGACCGCTGGTCCGGCGGGGGATCGAACTCACGACCCCTGGTACCGTAGTCCAAGGTGTTAACCATTGGGCCATTGACAATGACCTACAGACCACAATAGAAAAGTGGCATCTACCAATGACAAACCTCCCTAACTAAAGATAGTTAGTTGATCAATCGGAAACCATTTGCTGTATAAACCACCATATTACAATACAGAATGACGTTAAAAGAAAAAGGGACACCCAAAGGGAGACAACGATTGTGTGTGTTGTTCGGAGGAATTCGTTATAAAGAGGGAATTGGCTTACATTTGCAAACAAAACAGCTTGAATCTAGATCAGACGCCGCATCTAGATTCAAGCTGTTTGTTTCTCTTCATTATTTTCTTTCTGTCAAAATGTCAGACATACAACTTTTAGAAAAACAACAGACAATTGTAAGCAAACGATATTGCAGCAGTCAAACAGTTATGGTTGTTTTGTTTTGGGAACAGCAGCAAGTGTTGTTGTTCGGGGGCCGTTATTGGGAGGGTGTACTGTACATTACCTCGTTCTTTGACCTTCAGTCCGCAAAAGAAAAAGAAGACATCTACTCATTATGACAAACCTCTCTACCATATATGAGAACTGTAGGTTGAATGAGGGATGCATGTAAAATCGGAAACTATTTATTGTGCAAACCATATCACATTAATAAATTATTAAGATCTACTGATCCCTGAAGCAATAAGTGACATCTACTTATCACGAAAACCCTCCGTAGGCTGAATGATGCGTGTTTTCGATTTGGTGCAACAACCATCATGGTTCATAACTGATAGATTACCATTGATCTCTAACGACCATGGTGATTCTGTCGTGTAGATTTGTAGAATCAATAAGTCATCTTGAAAAGTCATGAAATTCAAATGGGAACACGGTTGTATCAAAATTTCCGTTTTCGGGAATGTCATTTTAGTCCAGATGAGATATCAGTAGCGTGTTCAATTACCATTGTTTGCTGTTAAGGTTAGCAGTTTGTGCCCCGTGTGGAAAACAGTAAGGAAAACGTTTTCTTCCCAAATAACCCCAGTTACGCTTAAACTAGTATTTTCATTGCAAACAGTTTGGAGCCAGATCAGACGCCGGGTTACCCGGCGTCTCATCAGGCTCCAAACTGTTTGCCACTCAAATTAAAACCAGTAGTTAGAATTGCCAAAAAGTTGTCATTTTCTACCTTTCAATGAAATGCGCTTGCGTTAGAACGGAATAATAACGTTTTTTCTCAACTGTATTTCAGACAGGTAGCAAACTCACAATCGATGGCCATCGATATCTTTACTGAACGCATGGCTGGAGTCTCATTTTAGGCAAGTTAGATGTTTAAGAGCGTTTCATTTTAGGCAAGATGGAATTTTAAGAAACAACACAAACAAACCAAGATAAAATATAATACATTATTAAATTTTAATATCCATTGATAAACAAAACAAAGACAAACACAAGTAAATGTCACAACTAGTGTATATAGGAACAAAGTACATGAAGTTTAACTTCGATATCTCGAACTGGTTTAAGTCTAATATATCTGTAATTCTTCGAAACTAGAAACAGGCTAAGGGTAATGATTTTCCCACTGAATATTAATGTACGTGGAATGTTTGACAATTATTGTGTTTTGTGGTCTTAATTAAAGGGACTCGCAACCGGATGGTGTATTTGTCAAAATAAAATAAAATACTCAAATAAAAGCAAATTTGTGGCATTATTTGGCTTCTGGCATTAAAAAAATATGATCAGTCCAAAAAAAGTCTCAAGAATCGGCACCGAATCTTAGTTTTTTAAGATATTTTCCATCGTTTTTCTATAGCGTTAGCTAACGGTATAGTTGTTGTTGTTGCTTCTTTACACGGGCTCAGACATAAACCCGAGACGAATAAAGTAGTAAAAGTACTATCGATCGCTACTAGTGAAGTACGTTAATTCGCTACTATAGATATAGAGAGCGCTGGTAGCCGAGGTAGTATAGGAGCTTCCTCATTTTTTCACGTTTCTCTCCGCATTGGAGGGTCACGGGTTCGAATCCCACCAGGGCTTCTTCTTCTTTCTTTTTTTGAAATGGATTTTTTAACAGAATTTATTATCCTAAACTAAATCTTACCCATTCATATAAGCATTTGACATATATTTACAAATTACTATTTTTAAGGCTCAATCCGGTTGCGAGCCTCTTTAAAGCTGTATTTTTACATCGATATATACAGTGGAGAAGACGTTATTCTTTCTTAGTAAACCTGCTTTAACCCTTTACCCAATAGGCTTTTTCAAGTTTTGATAATAGGTGACTACTTAAAGCAGGTTGAAAGTAAAGCAGAATGCGCCTTAGGGCGCATTCTGTTTTACTTTCGACCTGATTTAAGCTTCTGCCTCCTAAAATAAACCTGCCTTCTAAATAAATATGGTACATATGCATGAACGTATAAATTGGAACTATGTTCTTCAGTGTAGGAATAAATATAATGTGCTAAAAGGCGCTTCTATGGGGGAAAGGGTTAAATTATTAAAACAATCATGGTTATTGAAAAGTGTTTGAAGCCAGATCAGACACTCGACGTCTAATCAAGCTCCACTAAGTTTACCAGTTAGATTTAAATGAATGGTCAGAATTGTAAAATATTGTTTCAATATATTTGCAATTAGTTTACATTTTGTTTTACGTTTTATAAAGGGGAAAGAAAACAATTACCCCCTAGCCTGTTTCTAATTTTGAACATAAGTGACCCACATAAAGCAGGTTGAAAGTAAAGCATAATGTGCCTATGGGCACATTCTGCTCTACGTTCAGCCTGCTTTAACGCTAATATCTGGTAGAAAATAGAAAATATTTCGTATAATTCTTATTTGTAACAGTTATTTCTTTTATTATAGGAATAAATTAAAGGTGTAAAAAGGTGTATTTATGGGGTAATGGGTTAAAACAAATTCAGCTCAAAGTGAAAGTAAAGCAGAAAGCTCCTGAAGAGTCGTTTTGCTTTATTTTCATTCTGCTTCAGTTAAACAATGTTGAACCCTAGTGATGAGTATACTCGTCCTTTTCAAACAGTGTACCTGTAAAGTGTACAACTGCCCATTGAAAACACTAAAGAACCAGATCAGGAGAGTCCTATTGGGGGCCTCTGGCCAGTGTACACACTAATTGTGGTAATCAGGGGCCGTTTCATAAAACTTTGTACGACAAAAACAGCTGTAAGTCAAAACTTTAAAATACATTTAATTTCTGATTTCAAGATGATTCCAAAGAGATGCCATAAGACAGTATTAGATGGAGAACTAAATAATAATTGAGACTTTTATAATCTGACTTACGCCAACGTTTGTCGTACCAAGTTTTATGAAACCGACCCAGCTGCCAAATTGACCAACAAATTATCGATTATGTGGGTTGTGTCTCAATCGATAACATTCTAATTATTAAGGTGAAGTCACACATGATTTTATCTTTCATTTTTCAGGTATATATTAGTTACTTAGTATCTTAACTCTTTGCCCAAAATAATTTTCTTTGTACCTTAAAGCTGCAGATAATTTTTCCCTATTTCCGAAACATTTGAAAAATATTCAAATCTTTGCATAATTTTAATACCTTTGTGACGTTGCAAATGAGAAAAAATGTCATTCGATTATCGTGCCTTAAAATAGCAGATAATTTTCCCTATTTCCAAAACATTTCAATAATAAATACAAAATCTTTGCATAATTTTAATACCTTTGTGACGTCGCAAAAGCAGAAAAGGTCACTTGATTATCGCTGACTTGGAGGTAAACAACTGAGTGTCTGACCTAGTGATAAAATGCCCATCACCAGTCTGCAATGTTTGTCATTTTGCAATACGTACAGCATTCTTTCTCTACAACGACATCCAATGGGAGTCAGAAAATATGTGCGTTGTTCGGAGGGGGTCGTTATAGGGAGGGACATTGGCTGATATTTGCAATCAGCTTGAATCCAGGTCAGACGCCGCGTAACGCAGCGTCTAATCTGGATTCGAGCTGTTTGTCACCCGTCATTAAGCGTTTTCTTTCAAAATGTCACTAATGCAACTTTGAAACGTTAGTCATAATTGTCCTGTTTAGGGAACTGCGGCAAGGGTCGTTGTAAGGAGGGGGTCGTTGTTGGGAGGGCCGTTGTAGAGACGGAGAGCTGTATATTGCAGGAACAACCAACACTAAATAGTCATTAATGGACTAGACTAAATTGAAAATTGGCAGCCGTATTGTCTATAAAAACTTTCAGGTGTTGATGATGTAATCTAAAAGTTTGATGCTGCTGCCAAACTCCTCCACTGATGGGAAAGCAATATGTTAGTCTTGCTTTGGCTCCTTCATCAAGTAGAGACAAACGCTATGATCAACAATACATAATTATGAACATTGTTTAACCTTTTAACTCCATGGAAGCGCCTTTTACAGTTCGCAATAACTAAGAACTGTTAACTTAACAAATGTAAAATGTATATGTAAATATCGTATTCACCAACAAACAACATTGAATGTAATTACTTTGATTTGAAATTTTCACATAACATCAGTCAAACAATACAGTTGACACTTTAAAGTTTAAAACATATTTACCTTTCTATGCACAACAACACTAATGTCAAACTCTATAAACATGCATGGTTTCAGTGTCATTTACGTGTGATGTTACCGTGTACCAACAAACTTTATTCGTTTAAAATATTAACTTGCGTGATACATTTTCAAATTCATTAGAAATAGACCTTTATCATACATGAATATCGTACTTGTAGAGATCACAGGGCGCCGACACGATTGCTTTTTGAGAGAAAAAATCATCAGAATGTACATTGTATATATAGAGACAAGGGGTACAACTGATTGTTAGTATAGTCTCACCCTATCTCGACAAAACCGGGCATATCATGAATAATAATTGATGAAACGACACCCTTTTTGCATTTCTGTCTAGCTAATATAATATTCTTCCATAAAAACATAACATAAAACAAACTGTAAGCATGCACTTTCAACAGTAATTGCATTTACTCACAGAAATCAACGCCTTTTAGAAAATGTGACAGGGGTTCGTTCACAGCTGACACAGCATTGACCACTACTGTATGCTTGTTTAGGCGGCAATATCGAGCATGAGTCATACAGTTCCATAGATATCCATTTTTGACACCGATCAAAGCTGATTTATACTCAAATCATTGAAATACCATTATACCAACAACAAATTCGCATGTTTTCTTTGGCAGTAAAGCTTTTCTTGTACATGTAAGCTTTTTCGCTACGGCACTGATTTGAGAAGAAATCAGATTTGATCTGTGTAAAAAATGTATATCTATGGAACTGTATGGCTGTCATGCTCGATTTAACCGCCTAAACAAGCGTACATTAGTGGCTAATGACTGCAATACTCGATATTACCGCCTAAACAAGAGTGTAGTAGTGGTCAATCGCGTCGGCGCCCTGTGGTAGAGATGTCAAGCAAATATCAAAGTAACAATTTGAAGGACCATTGTCTCTCAAAGCATGTATGTTAAAGGTGTAAAACCCGGATAAATGGACAGACATGGCCACACCAATATACACCACACATCTTAAGATTGCTGTTAATAAAACTGACGAGTTTATGTTGATTTTATGGTTGTTTTAAGACAATAGTTCAGGAAAATGAAATTCAACCAGATATTTAGTGAAGACCCTAATTATTAGACCCTCTGAACTGGGTCTTCATTGTTTGCAAAGTACAAATAGTATAACATGTATATTGATTTCCAGCATAGAATGGATTTCACAAAACTAAACAATACTGTATAAAAATAAATCCTTATTCAATGAAAACTATCAATCATTATCATGCTGCATTGTCGTCTGCTTCAAATATATTGTCTATGAAAATAATCGAAATAAGTTTTAATTGTTGTGTATCTGAAGAAATGTTGAATATGGGTGACAAACAGTTTGGATCAAGACCAGACGCCGCGTTACGCGGCATCTGGTCTGGATCCAAACTCTTTGCAAAAATTAGCTAAGTCATGCTAAACATGATAAGATTTAATCTGCTTCAGACATTCTGGCAGACTTCTACGGTAACCGCAAAAAGCAAAAACTAGACAGAAATAATAATGCTGACCACAAACCTATGTGAAAGATTTCAAGATTTTTCCTAAAAAATACATAACCCCATAGCCTTTTTCCATAACTGCTTAAGGCAGGTTGAAAGTAAAAGCAGAAAACTCACACAGGAGAATTTTGCTTTACTTACAGCCTGTTTTAAGCTTACATCTGGGATCATACTTGAAATGCCTTTTCATGAATAATTTGCAGAACTTCCTAGCTGGGGACTACTTTCCTTAGTGCATGAATAAGAAGCGGATTTAAAAGGCGTATTCATGGAAAATGGGTTAACACAAAACATGTTAGACTACACGGCCCTTATCACAATAGTTTCAGTAAAAGCTATACATATCTAAGTAAAATGATACACTTCCAAAAATAAAAGAGTACATTTCTTAAAGTTTGTAAGTGAGATTAAAATATTCAGTAACTATACATGAGTTGGGCTCAGGAACATAAACAACAGGCCATGATGGCCTTAACCCATTACCCAATAGCCTGGTTCTATTTTTCAAAACAGGTGACCACTTAAAGCCGGTTGAAAGTAAAGCAGAATGTGCCTATGGCACATTCTGCTTTACTTTCAGCCTGCTTTAAGCTACTGTCTGCTAGAATATAGAAAACATCTATTGTAATATATATTCATGACTGCATACATTTGGAGTATTTTCTCGAGTAAAGGAATACATTATAGGCGTCAAAAGGCGGATTTATTGGGTAATGGGTTAAATCGCTCTTCTGAACAAAACACAATATTTCAGTCAAGACAATTAGTTAAATACACCAACACTTTGACTACATTTCTGAATATCGAGAGAAAATGTGGCCTTTTTACTGTACACTTTCGCTTTTAAAGATTTGACCTAGTGACCTATTTTTTATCCCACCCAATCAAGATTCAACTTGGACGTGATATCATAAAACCAAATATTCTGACCAAGACAAATATTGGAGGAAAATTTTACCCCTACAGTGTAAACAGGATTTTGCTAAGATTTAGCCTTCCTTTTTACCCAACCCCAACTATGATCAAACGTGACAGAGATATCACAAAGTTAAACACTAAGAGCAAGTTTGAGAATGATAGGTAAACAAGAGGGCTATGGCCCACAAGTCGCTCGCCTGAGAACATTGCACCTAAGCTGACTGGGCAAAACAATATCGTGATATATATAGCTATAAAAAGAGTTTTAAAGGTTTTTCCTATATAAGTCTATATAAAACTGATAAGCCTTGGGGCAGGACCAAATTTGATCAAAGGGTCATAATTTTAACAATCTTGGTAGAGGACCATAATGCAAAGTTACAGGTCAAATATAAATGATCTGGGCCTTACAGTTTCAGAGAAGAAGTTTTTTTTAAAGGTTTTCCTATGAAAAACTAATAAGTCGAGGGTGGGGCCATTTTTGGCACGGGGGTCATTATTTGAACAATCTTGGTAGAGGATCACAAGGCAAAGCTATGTGACAAATATTAAAGAACTGGGCCTTACAGTTTCAGAGAAGAAGAAATTTAAAGGTTTTCCTATATAAGTCTATGTAAAACTGATAAGCAGCGGGGCGAGGCCAATTTTGACCCGGGGGTCATAATTTGAACAAACTTGGTAGAGGACTATAAGGCAAAGCTACATTTCAAATATAAATGATCTGGGCCTTACAGTTTCAGAGAAGAAGATTTTTAAAGATTTTCCTATGAAAAACTGATAAGCCCAAGGGCGGGGCCATTTTTGGCCCAGGGGTCATAAGCTGAACAGTCTTGGTAGAAGACCATAAGGCAAAGCTACATGTCAAATTTGAAAGATCTGGGCCTTACAGTTTCAGATAAGAAGATTTTTAAAGATTTTCCTATATAACTCTATGTAAAACTGATAAGCCCCTGGGCGGTGCCAATTTTGACCCGGGGTCATAATTTGAACAATCATGGAAGAGGACTATAAGGCAAAGCTATATTTCAAATATAAATGATCTGGGCCATACAGTTTCAGAGAAGAAGAATTTTAAAGGTTTTCTGAAGAAAAACTGATAAGCCCAAGGGCGGGACCATTTTTGGCCAAGGGGTCATAATTTGAACAATCATGGTAGAGGGCCATTAGGCAAAGCTATATGTCAAATTTTAAAGATCTAGGCCTTACAGTTTCATAGAAGAAGATTTTTAAAGGTTTTCCTATATAACTCTATGTAAAACTGATAAGCCCGGGGGCGGGGCCAATTTTGACCCGGGGGTCATAATTTGAACAATCGAGGTAGAGGATCATAAGGCAAAGCTACATGTCAAATATTAATGATCTAGGCCATACAGTTTCAGAGAAGATGATTTTCAAAGGTTTTCCTAAGAAAAACTGATAAGCCCTGGGGCGGGGCTTTTTACGGCCCCAGGGTCAAAATTTGAACAATCTTGGTAGAATATTATTAGGTCATGATACAAACCAAATATCAAAGGTCTGTGCCTTTTGGTTTCTGAGAAGAAGATTTTTAAAGATTTTCTTATGCATTAAAAGTTGTCTATACGGTCATGTTAGAAAATCTGGTCCCAAAGCAAGGGGAATAACTCTAGCCAAAATCTTTGAACAACATTTCGCTCCCCCTTGTCACTGATGCTTCTGACAAAGTTTGGTTGAAATCGGGTCAGTGGTTTCTGAGGAGATGTTGTTTGAAAGTGTGGACGGACGACGGACGACGGACGGAATGGTATCACAATAGCTCATCCTGAGCCGAAGGCTCAGGTGAGCTAAAAACTGTGGCTTAAAATTGTTAATGACAAACAATGTGTGATGCTGTAGATGCTGCACCCACAACGATCACACTTGTAAGTTCACCCTGTAATTTGTTAATTAAAGGTAAAATAAACACACATTATGCATATACTTAATATTTAAATATATGTATACATCTATTATATATAACATTTGCACAAATTGAAAATTAGAAATACACTAAAAACAGTGCTACCTATGCTAACACAAAATCGTTACACTAAAATGAAACTGATATTGTTAACAAGTTATGTGCCCATGTACGCATTGATTCCCTTTACTGCAATGACATCATCTGCTTTAACCTGTAAACCATAAAGACGTATTTTAACACCTGAAATTTAAGGAGCCCTCTGATCAGGGTCTACACTGTTTGCATAGGACAATTGTTTTCATCACAGGTACACTGTTTGTAAATGACGGGTATACTCGTCGCTAGGGTTGAATGTGTTAATACCACTGAATGGGAAATTCCAGTTTCCAATTAGGGTATGTTTATTTTTAATCTAGATCAATATCAGGTTGTTTTGAAAATAATAAAATAACCAACCGTGTAGACCAAGATCGAAGAGCTAATTGGTCGATATTTTCTGCCTTTTTCGGCCAATTAGCTCTTTGAACTTAGTCTATATGTCAAACGGTTTGGATCCTGATAAGACGCTTAGTTACACGTGTTTTACCACTTGCATGCTAAACTAGACTAGAACTCTTAATACTTTGATTCACTATAGTCCATATTGTCTGCTTTTGCTTTTTTACTTCTCTGCAAGTAAAGCCATACATTTCCTGTTGCCATGGTAACCCCTCCGAGAAAGATGCCAATGGATCCAAAGTAGAAAGACATGTTGTAGGTCCCGAGGAAATCTTTAAAGATTGCTGCAAGAGAAAAAGACAAGTGGCCTAGTTTTCTCTAAAGCCTTATTCGACTGGTAAAAATTAGCTATTCCATCAACTGAGATCACACCACGAAACATATCTGACCAATCAAAAATTGTTTATGAAGATGATCAATTAAAACAGGTTGAAAGAAATAGGAAATATTCCTGATGGTGCTTTATTCATTACTGTATAAAGTGGAACTACCGGTATATTGTTCAGTGGAGGAAAAGATTAAATGTGTATATCTATGGACATCCTGCTTTACTTTTATCCTGCTTGAAACCGCCATCTGCAAAAGTGCCTTTTATATTTCATATTCAGGAGTTCACTGCTGGTTACTGCAATTCTTGGTGTATGAATAATTAGTAGGGTAAAATGGTGTATTTATGGAGTAAAGAGTTATTTGTACAAATTAGTTTTTGGAATTCTGATTTCTGACAACAGGATCAAGATTTATTTCGATCCCATTTAACCAGCTTACTTAATAATCATTCAACAAATACAAACAAAGACCTTTAAGGGTAGGTGGAAGCTTGACAGAAGACAACATAAATGCATACGGCTCAAAAGGAGTTCTCTGCATTACTGTTTTCCTGCATTGAGCTACTATCTGTCTTAACTCTTTTCATCTGCAATAATTGTCATTTACTACTGTTCTAAAAATATATTTTCAAAACAGAGACAGAGTGTCAATCCGTTTGGATTCTGATGCGACACACTCTTAAAACACGGCATTTCATCAGGATCCAAACTGTTTGTAAATCTTATCATAGATTCAACGCTAGCATGCTGAGTGTTAAATAACTGCCAATTGAACATTGTATAGAAAGTCGGTAATTCAAACCGGTTTAAGTCGAACAAACCCAGAAATAAATGTTAAAATATGGTTTGACCATATTTTAACTCTGAAATTCGGGTAAGTTTGACTTACGCGAGACTGAGTTATCAAAATTAAACTTATGAAATACAGGTGATTTCTACTTAACTCTAAGCATGCTAGCTGCGAATCAATTATTTCCTTTTCAAACAGTTTGGATCCTGACGAGACACTGCGTGACGCGGCATCTCGTCAAGATCAAAATTGTTTGATGATCTGATCCTGTTTTGAAAAGAAATTTAGAATATTTTATTTTTAGACATTAGAAGACGACAATAATTGTTGCAGACGAAAACATTACCCAGCATGCAAAGAGTTAGGTGAGTTTAGACTGTATTTTCAATGACTGCTAAATCACTGTAAACCAAACTTTGGTTTTCAGGTTTGATTGTTCACAATGCACAATAATACATTATTAATTTAAAATATTGAGATTAAAGATCATTAACACATTACTCAATAAATACGCTTTTTAAAACTATTAATTTATCTCTCCAGTCTCCACTGAAGAAATTAGTTCCACTTGACATTGTAACGCATGTACCATTAGAAATATTTTCCATATAACAGCAGACGGTTGTTTAAAGCAGACTAATAGTAAAGCATTAAGCTTCACTTACGGCATAATCTGCTATAAGTGGCCACCTGTCTTCAAAACAGGAAACAGGCTATGGGGTTATAGGTCAAGTTAAAGGAACCTAAATTTTGAAGTTACCTATGGCTTTGTCTTTATAAACAGGCATATGTCTGGGGTAATGGATTAAGCTCGAGTTACCAAAACGCAAACATATTCAACAGTCAAGAATTAACCCATTACCGCATAGCCTGTTTCTAGTTTTGAAGGTGGGTAACCACTTAAAGCAGGTTGAAATTAAAGCAGAATGTGCCTTCAAACACATTCTACTTTACTTTCAGCCTGCTTTAAGCCAAACTCTTCTAGAAGAAACAAGAGCGTGTACCAGTTACACGAATGCCCCCGATGATACAGGGAGGGGATTCCAGACTATCAAATGTAAAATGTACGAGTTAGAGAGCAGAAACTGTCATGGAGCGCCATAAAAGCGCCATTTTGAGGAATTCAAGGGCCATTACTCCAAAGAGCCTAGCATAAATTGGCGCCGCTGGTTATCCAACTTGGTCTCCATTTTATGTCAACAAACATTTTCAGAAAGTTTGGTGAAGATCAGATGAAAAGCAATGTGTTTGTGAAACACAAATGCCCCCAGCCAGCGTCATGTTCTGTAATGTAATGCTTATTTGCAAAAGTAGGTCAAAAGTCATGGTCGCATGGTAAATGAAACATTGGCATGGTTGAACAAGTCTTAACACAAGAAACATACAATGTACATGTACATACAAAGTATGGAAGCTCTAGGCCTACTGGTTCAAATGTTATAGGCATATAAAGATTTATACAAAAGCCGGTCAAAGGTCAAGGTCACAAGGGCAAAAGCGTAGGTATGGTTGGAAAGGTCTTGACACAAGAAATATATAAACAACATATGAAAGCCGTAGGCCTACTGGGGCAAATGTTATAGCCATTTAAAGATTTTAACAAAAGTAGGTCAAATGTCAAGGTCACAATGTCAAAAAGTTTTGTATGGTTGGAAAGGTCTCGCCACAGGGAAGACACCTGCCAAGTATAAAAGGTCCAGGTGCAAAAATGTTATAGCCAAGGTTAAGGTTTTTGGTTAAAGTTTGATTAAATAGGTCAAAGGTCGAGGTCAAGGTCACATGGTCATAGACTTTGGTATAGATGGAAAGGTCTTAACACAAGAAATATGCATACAAAATATGAAAGCCCTGGGCCAACTGGTGCAAATTATATAGCCATTTAAAGATTTTTACAAAAGTAGGTCAAATGTCAAGGTCAAGGTCACAAGGTCAAAAAGTTTTATATGGTTGGAAAGGTCTTGCCATGAGGAATACACATGCCAAGTATTAAAGGCCCAGGTTTAAAAATGCAAAAGTTATAGCCAAGGTTAAGGTTTTTGTTTAAAGTTTTATTAAATAGGTCAAAGGTCAAGGTCAAGGTCACATGGTCAAAGATGTTGGTATGGTTGGCAAGGTCTTGACAAAAGAAATATGCATACAAAATATGAAAGCCCTGGGCCAACTGGTGCAAATGTTATAGCCATTTAAAGATTTTTACAAAAGTAGGTCAAATGTCAAGGTCATGGTCACAAGGTCAAAAAGTTTTATATGGTTGGAAAGGTCTTGCCATGAGAAATACACATGCCAAGCATAAAAGGCCCAGGTTTAAAAATGCAAAAGTTATAGCCAAGGTTAAGGCTTTTGGTTAAAGTTTGATTAAATAGGTCAAAAGTCGAGGTCAAGGTCACATGGTCATAGACTTTGGTATAGTTGGAAAGGTCTTGACAAAAAAAATATACATACAAAATATGAAAGCCCTGGGCCTACTGGTGCAAATGTTATAGCCATTTAAAGAGTTTTACAAAAGTAGGTCAAATGTCAAGGCCAAGGTCACAAGGTCAAAAAGGTTTGTATGGATGGAAAGGTCTTGATACAGGAAAGACACATGCCAAGTATAAATGATCCAGGTACAAAAATGCAAGAGTTATAGCCAAGGTTAAGGTTTTTGGCACAGACAGACGGACGGACGGACAGACGGACGTTCTCACAGTTGGACATTTGTTGGGTATATTTTTTGTTTAAAAGTACCCAACAGTACACTAAAATACCCAACAATAACAATAGGGCAATCACGGAATGAATGGAATCTATTGTTCTCCCTACCCAACAAAGGACCTTTCGTGCGCTCGGACGGACGGACAAACCAACAGACATGACAAAAACTATATGCCCCCGAATCGTAGATTCTGGGGGCATAAAAACATTTCTGACGGTACATACTTATGAATGTATAAATTAAAACTACTTTCTTCGGTGGAGGAAAAATTGAAGGGATTAGAATGCCTTTTTTGGGGTAATGGATTAAGGTACTTACCACCAATGATTGGTCCAAGCAGGGAACCAAACCCCTGAAACAATAGAAGGAATCCAAATGAGCTGGATAGTTTCTCCACTCCTAGTACGTCCACCACAACCACCGACTTCTGTGAAATGTACGTCCCCGAGAGTAACCCGTAAGTTCCACTCACTATGGCAAACTCCCAGAATTGCCTTGCAGATGGAATCACTAGGGACACAACTCCAACTACCACCATCACAATATTGTAAATTATAAGTCGATACTTCTTAACTCGTTTGAGATCTAAGACAATAGACATAACAACCCTAGCTAAAGCATCACAGATACCTAGTATAGATAATAGATATGCCCCTTCTATATCTGATAAACCCTGGTCTTTTGCTATGGCTGGGAGGAATACAAAGGTGGCATGAAATGATAAAGTAAACATGAACAACTGCAAACACAACACTGTGAATGCGTAATTCTTAAATAGTGAAAACTCCAGTATTGGTCTCTTTTCTTTCTTCACTGTGCTGTTTCCTTTGAATGCTAGTTTAACTTGCGAGTATTTCCTTTGAAATAGTGATGGCCTTCGTGCCATGATTTTTGCATTTGCAGTTATATCCATAGATGAAGACATTTTGACTGCATTCTGTACACTAAGTAGATTCTGATCTTTGATTTCCATGGTAACAGCATTGCCATTCAGCAGTCTTTTATCACTGTCACAGTTCTCTGATAGTTGTTTAGATTTTGCTCTTTTTCTGAAATGAGAATAAAATTATCTTAATAGTCCTTTTCTCCACATCAACACATTAATCCATTATCTCATAGCTTTAACATCTCATATTTAGTCTACCACTAATGGAAATTATTCCATTTTATACGGTCAGTAATATCCAGCACAACAGATATTTTTATTTCCGAGAACTTGGAAGCTAAAAGCAGCCTGAAGCGATCTTTATAATTCAATTAGATCTTCAGCGCTCATATTTATTGTTTGGTTTCACTGTTACCCAATAATCTCTTTTTACCTGAAGCACAGGTAACCATACTACATGTACAGATGTGGCTTGTTTAGACAGCACATTAGAGCAAATATTATAAGTACACCCCACCCTGTCCAGTAATTTAGGATTTTGATATTTTGTAGTACTCACGTTGCTTGTGCATTTATTTTCTGAAACTTAAAGGTACAGTGTAGTAAGTTGTTCCTTCTCCCTTTACTGTAGGTGGTTTTTGGTGGCAGTTGACTTTTATGCATAAGACGTCTACTCCATGTTTGATATCCATGTAATTTTGAAGAGTAGCTATGGTGCCAGCAGTGTTTTATTTTTTTAATGAGCTGACCAGGCCAAACGTGCGGCTGAAAACTGCCGATATATTGGGAAACCAAATGTGACGGTTACAATATAGACATAACAGGCTTATTAGTTTAAAGGAGCCTATTACAGACTGGTTTAAAGTTGCAACCATACTTTATTACAGCATGCTTGAGGTGCAATTGCTTATTAGACATGATATATACCTTGTTTTACTGAGCTGGCATATTATACATGCTAATTACCATGTGTGGAGATTGAGACCTGTGTGGTTTTTAATGCATATATTAAGACTTAGTGTTCTTTAATCCTGGGTGGAGATTTAAACCTGTGTGTTGTATATATTAAAACCTATAAGTGTCTTATGAGTCTGTATGGAGTGAAGAGATCCAAAGTGATCATGAGTAAATTATTTACCTGTGTGGTTATCATATGAGAACATGTGTGGTGATTTCAATATTCAGACAAAACAGTTACACTAGATAATACGTGTAGAGACAGTGAATTAAGTTTTACATTTGATATTGTGATATAAATCTATATATTTTGATTACATTAAATCTATATCAAATATTGTTGTAATATATAATGATGATGAGTTGGATGACCGTACCAAGGCGGGCTCCTATATTCACTTTGCTTTATGTTTGTCTTGCGTGTTGTTTTCTATTTAGTGTGTAGATGTAGGAATTGTATTGCGTGTGTGTGTGTGTGTTTGTTGTGGTATGACTGTGTGTGTGTGTTCTGCTTGAAAGGTGGGTGTAATGTTTGTGTTACGTTTCCTGCTTGAGTCTTTCGTATTTATTTGAGAAGGATGCTTATAGGCATGACAATGATTCAAAGGGTATGGAGTAAAGAGTTTAACCCTTTCCTCCTAGGACACAAAACATGTCATATAGCGCCGATAAATGATCAGATGAGATGATGATTTCAGGAAGATAATTTCTGCTAATCTTATTTGATAAGCAGCATTTGGGATTAAAACCACCAACCTGACTTCATTTTAGTTCTTGGCAGAGGGCATAATCTCGGTCTAATAAACATAAACAATTCCTAGTGACAATTAAGCACCAGAACTATGACAAAGTAAGAAGGTCAGAAATAATTCCCTATCACATTTTAGCGTCAGAACAACAAGGTAGGAAGGTCTCTGGGGTATAAATTGGAACTACAGTGTACTACAGTGTCCCTCACTACAACGGCCCACCCAACAACGACTCCCTCCTTACAACGAACCTTTCCACAGTTCCCTAAACAGAACGATTATGTCTAACGCTGTTACTGCTGCAATATCGTCTGCTTAATATTGTCGTCTGCTGTTTAATCTCAAAGTAAAATATAAGTGTATGCTTTGATAGAATAGATATAATGACGAGTGACAAACAGCTTGAATCCAGATCAGGCGCCGAGTTATGCGGCATCTGGTCTGGATTTAAGCTGTTTGCAAAAGTAAGCCAAGTTTTAATTTTCTCTCCCTCAAACGACTCCCTCCGAACAGCACAAACAAACTGTGTCTCCCATTAGGTGTTGTTGTAGAGAGGGAGCGCTGTACCTCTAGTAGAGGAATAAATTTAATGGCGTAGAATTGCATAGATATGGAGCAATGGGTTAGGCAACCACTTTTCATAAAACTGGAAATGATTTCTCAGGATCTTTAACAGGACAATGCAGAAGCGTAAAAAGTTAACTGTACCAACTTCTCCATTAGTACCCCCTTTTACGCCAATATAATGTATTCCTAAAGAAAACTATTCCACTTAAAGTCTTTATATAGTCATGAATATGCACAATAAGAAATTTGTTCTGTTAAAGATGATATTAGCTTAAAGCAGACTGGGAGTCAAGCAGAATGTTCCTTAAAGAGCTCTACTTTCAATTGTAATTAACATTTTCCTCTCTGAAGCTTTGAAAGGACAAGTCCAGCTTCAAATTTAGTCTAGTTTACTTTTATTCTTAAGGAATGTTTTGTCTATAAATTGCAAAATGGCAAACAGTGCAGATCTTAATCAAAGGACTTCTTTAGGAGCTCTCTGATCTTGATCTTTAGTTTGTATAGGACAAGTGTTTTCTTCTCCACAGGTACACTGTTGAGAAGGATGATTATAGGCATGACAATGATTCAAAGGGTATGGAGTAAAGAGTTTAACCCTTTCCTCCTAGAAATCTCAAATGGACAATTCAAGTTTTCAATTCAGTCTAGTCCATTTTTAACTGTTTAGAGTTAAATTTTACAATAAATGACAAACAGTGTAGACCCTGATCAGAGGGCTTCTTAAGGATCAGAGTCTATACTGTTTGCATAGGACAAGTGTAATCATAACAGGTATACTGTTTGCAATTGACGCTTATTTGCGTGTCTAGGTTTCAAAGAGTTAACATACCTTTCGTTTTCTAATATATGTTGATGAAGCTCTAGTGGTCTGTAGAGTGCCCCGCTGATCATGAAGTTAAAGATAATTCCTGCCAGAATCATAAACGTACCCTGGAAACCATAGTGGTCAAACATCTTCTCTATCATGGGAGGGAAGAGGAAACTACCGATGCCAACTCCAGAAGTAGACAGGCCAACAGCAATGCCACGACGTTTGTTGAAGTAGTAACCAACAATAATCAGACACGGACAATAGGTCAGAGCTCGACCACATCCTTGAAATAAATTCATAATACAACACAATACATTTAATTTTAGCATTAAACATTACAGGAGTATTCTTTAGCCTATAATACATACATATACAGTGGGTAATTCTTTTTCGTTTGAATGCAAATGAAATGAAAATTCGATTTTAAATTAATTGAAGAAAAACATTTGTTTAAATATCTGGATAGATTTGTAATGCAATAAAGCTGGTTTTGTTATGGCACGGCTCAAATGTTACTAGCAGAAGGGTAAAGGTACAATTATCTACATAAAAAGAGAGTTTGTTTTTATATATAACACTCCATCTTTACTGATCTGGTGCATTTTCATGACTATAAATTTGAACTATTTTCATCACTGTAGGATTAAATTCAAGGCGTAAACATGGATGTATATATATATATATGGAGTATAAAGGGTTACCATTACCTGCCAGTACTCCATAGCTGAACATCAGGAACCTGAGGTTGGGGGTGTAGGCAGAGATCAGGATACCAGCTGTAGACAGCACTGCCCCCAGGATCACAACAAAACGAATGGAGAACTTGTTGCACAGAGCACTCGCTACAGGACCTTAAAACATAAAGTTATGAAACACTACACAATGCCAGAGGCATGTGGACCATTATATGTTCCTCATACATGCAATGATGCCTCTTTTATATCAGCCTTGAGCAGGGCTCAAGGGGGGTATTTCAAAAACTAAAATGCGTATGTCTGCATTAAACCATATGGTGTAACTACATATTAGAATAGTCTATTTGAGACTATTCTAACGAGTAGCTACACCAATACGGTTTTGTACTAGTAATTTGATGGAGGAAATTCTGATTTTTTTTCAGTTTACTTACTCTTATCTGGAGTCCTGGCCTTGTGGCAACAATGCATATCTGTGTGAACAATTTTCAGGTTTCGTTCAGCAGTCTTACGACCTCCATTTGAATTCTCAATGTATCATGGCTACAAAAATGTGCAAATTGGATTTTGGACATGCTTGTTTTCATTGCAATTTTCATGGAAAGAATTTAGTTCGCAAGGCAACTACAAGGTGCCTCGAGATGCTTGCACGATTCACTTACGATTTCACATTGCCTGAGGCTGTGGCTACTCTCTGTAATACCAGTGGTTGTCTTGTGAAGACCACACGATCACTTTCTTAGCTTGTATATTCAGGACAGAATTCATGTGGATCAATAAATTAAATGCATAAACAGGCACATCTATTGGGTAATGGGCTATACCGTAATCACTATAACATACCTACCCATGCACAGTCGTAGTGTGGAGAATATAGCCAGGACCCAGGACGTTTCCACGGCACTCTTGCCAAACTCCTCTAGCAGCTGAAGATACATCACCCCACTAGACCTCTCAAATCCTCCTGTAAACACACACATTCCATTAACTTCGGGGTTCAAGAAAAGGGGAAGTAACCTCGACAAATTCAACATTTTCTCATTCATTTCAGCACAAATCCTATGGTGTAACTACTCAACAGAATTATCTAGATTTGATAATATCGTCTGAAACTCTGAATTAATTTGTAAGTCAAATTTAGGGATTTTCTGACTGAAGAAATACCGATACGAGTGTCAAACAGTTTGGATCTTGATCAGACGCCGCGTATTCGCCGTCTGATCAGGATCAAAATTGTTTGCAAAGTCGTTTACGGGCGCCATTGGCAGTGTAAGAGTTAAAAGATCCAGAAAATTTGTTTCCAGCAGACAGAGGGTTAACTCATAGAGCCCTAGTGACGCATATATGCGTCATTCACCAAAAGCTCCTGTAAAGAGTACACTTGTCTAATGCAAACAGTGAAGTCCCTGATAAGAGGGCTCCAGTAGGAGCCCTCTAATTAGGGACTTCACTGTTTGTCATTTTGCAATATATTATGAAAAAAAACACCAAAAAACCCCTAAATAGTCTAAAATGGACTAGCCTTTATTGCAAACTGGACTTGTCCATTGGAAGTTTCAGGGGATAATGAGTTAATTATACAGATTTATGAGTAGATAGATCAAACAAGTTTTATAATTTACCGTCAGGTTTGTCTTTTAAGATATACATGTACAGTCAAAAGTTGTGAAATTTAACTTACTTTTGCGTTACTTTCAACCTACGTTAACCCTTACAATGTAGACTTATCAACTGGACTATTGTTGGGTATTTTTTATAAAGACAGTCACGTTAAAACTGAATATCAGGGGAACTGTTTCCAAAATATTTGTAAGTCTAACAAACATGACTGACTCTGATTAGAGGGCTCAATGAGCCCTCTAATCAGAGTCAGTCATGTTTGTTAGACTCTTTCAGCTGATGAATACACTCATTTTCACAACCCATTTCTTCAAAAACTACCCTCTTTTGTCTTGAATTTAAACCTCCACAGAAGAAAATAGTTCACTTTATACAGTCATGATATATTACAGTCGTATTTAAATAATGCTCATAAGAAACATTTTCTTTATCCTAGCAGATGGTAGCGTTCAGCAACCTCCTTTAAATGATCCCTCTATTCCATAGCCTTATTTCTAGTAGTGGAGATAGGTGACCATTTAAAGCAGGTTTGAAGTAAAGCACAGTGTGCCTTAAGACGCACCCTGCTTTACTTTCAATCTGCTTTAAGCTACAATCTGATAGGATGTAGAAAATATGTTATGGTTCATAGCCATGAAGCTATGAAAATTATTTAAAGAAATCTGGTAGTAGTGGGTCAACAATGGATCATGTTTTAAAAATATATTTCAATTTGGACCAGCAGTTTCAGAGAAGAAGATTTTTTAAGTTTTCACTATATAAGCGATAGGTAAACGTGCCCTACCCTCTGGCGGTCATGTGTTTGAGTTCGGACAATTATTTTAAGGTCTTGTAGAGGGTCACCTAAAAATCAATTGTGTAAAAGTACTTTCGAATCGGAACATTGGTTTCATACAATAATCTTCTTAAAGTTTATACTACATAACCATATAAGGAAAATCGGCCCAACCCACTGGCGGCCATGTTTTTTAAGCTAGGAAATGAGTTTAAGAAATCTGTAGAGGGTCGTCCATCGATCAAATTCGTAGACTTTATAGCGTACACAATATTGGAATATGACATAATCTAGAATAACTGAGTACATCAAGGGCAAATAACTCTGAACACAATGGTCTGATTTCATCCTATCTAAGTTTTATATATATTGAGTGCATCTATATAATCAAAATCTATTTAAAACTGTAGCTGTTAAAACCGTTAAATATGGCATTTTTGAACCGATCACGGGCAGCTCATTCTTGACCAATTAAACTGATGTCGGCCATAATTTAACTCATTCGAAAACTTATAGCCATGTACGTGTATAGTTTTACAAATATATTTGTAGGCACTAGAGCGTAAACAATACTAAAAAACAGCCTTTTCTAGGATAGCTTAGTATATCAAGGGCAGATAACTATTGACACAATGATCTGATTTTAACAATAATTAGGAGCCACCGTGGCCTAGTGGTTATAGTCACCGCTGTGGGTTCGAATCCTAATCTTGGTACTTCGGATTTTTCTTGTGGGGAAGCCTTCAAGCTAGCATACAAAATGACGATGGGTCTACCCAGTTGCAGATTTGAGTCTGAAACAATGTATAAAACGGCTTCTGTGGTCTTCTTCCACTTGTAATTACCTGCACGTTGTGATATAACTGAAGTACTATTAAATCGACGTCAAATCATAACAAATCCAAAAACAATAATTGCTCTGCTTCAAGAGATTTTATTCATATAATTTTGTGCAAGTATAATCAAAATCCATAAACAAGGGGGGCATGATGGCCCTGGATCGCCCATCTCATCATCATCATCATCTTTAGTAATCGCCTCACTCTGCGAAGAGTATACTCGCGATTTGAATGAATCTACTTGATTAGGACAACAGTTGAATCAACATTCTCTCATTTGACCTAGTGACATACACATGTACTTTATGGCTCCACGTGACCCATATTAAAACTTGACCTAGATGTTGTCAAAATGGTTATTCTGCCACAGTTTGAAACAAGAGCCCCATGGGGCATATTTCCCTCACCTGAGAATAGCTGACAAAATGGAGATAATGATTTATGTCCAGGACGGGGTCATGTTTTACCCGATGGGGCATACTTTGAACAATCTTGATAGTCAGATAGAGGACCTGTAGATGATGCTATATGTGCCAAATATCTAAGATCAGGGTACTAGGGTCTAAGACCAGACGTTTCCATTGAAAAAATCTATTTTTAGCTCCTGTGACCTACATATGCAACAGACTGGAACCATTTGAAGAAAATAGGTAAAGGACATCTAGAAGTGTCACCATGTCAAATATCAAAGCTCTGGCCATATTAGTTTCAAAGGAGAAGACGTTTGAAATTTCACAATATAACTCTATGTAAAACTGTGACCCCCGGGGCGGGGCCAATTTTGACCCAAGGGGCATAATTTGAACAAACTTGATAGAGGACCTGTAGATGACGCTATGTGCCAAATATCTAAGCTCTGACCCTTGTAGTTTTTTATGAGAAGATTTTTTGAAGTTTTTATAGAAAAAATCTAGTTTTAGCTCCTGTGACCTAGATATACAACAGACCGGAACCATTTGAGCAAAATAGGTAAAGGATTTCTAGAAGTGTCACCATACCAAATATCAAAGCTCTGCCGTATTAGTGTCAGAGAAGAAGACGTTTGAAAATTTCACTATATAACTCTATGTAAAACTGTGAACCCCGGGGCGGTGCCAATTTTGACCCCAGGGGCATAATTTGAACAAACTTGATAGAGGACCTGTAGGTGATGATATGTGCCAAATATCTAAGCTCTGGCCCTTGTAGTTTCAGACAAGAAGATTTTTTAAGATTTGCTTATTTTTTCACTTTGGTTTCCATGGCAACCAGAGTTCTACATTGTTTTTAATTCTTTGAACAAATTTGAAAGAGCTTGACCCAAGGAACATTCCTGTAAAGTTTGGTTGAAATCTGAGAAGAGGTATAGGAGGAGATGTCATTTAAAGCAATTGTTAACGACAACGGACAACGCACGACGCACACTGCACGACAACGGACACAGGGCCATCCCAACAGCTCACCTTGAGCCTTTGGCTCAGGTGAGCTAAAAAGATTGGGCCATAAGTGTGGCTACTAGAGTGTTCACAAGCCTTTTCTAAGATTTAACCTATTGACCTCACATGACCCATATTCAAATTTGAACTAGATTTTGTCAAGATGACCATTCTGACCAAGTTTAATAAAGATTGGGCTAAAATTGTGGCTACTAGAATGTTCACAGGATTTTTCTAAGATTTGATCTAGTGACCTCTTGTTTGACCTAACATGATCTATATTCAAACTCGATCAATATTTAGTCAATATGGTCATTCTGACAAAGTTTAATAAATATTTGGCTAAAATTATGGCTACGAGTGTTCAAAAGCTTTTTCTAAGATTGATATAGTTACCTACTTTTTTACCCCACGTGAACCATATTAAAATTTGACATAGCTTTTGATAAGATGATTGTTCTGACACAGTTTGCTAAAAATTGGGCTCAAAGTGTGGCTACTAAAGTGTTCACAAGCTTTTTCTCAGATTTGACCTAATGACCTAATTTTTTACCCCACGTGACCCATATTCAAAGTTGACCTAGATTTTGTCCAGATAGTCATTCTGGCGAAGTTTGATAAAGATTGGGTCAGAGGTGTGGACTCTACTGTGTTCGCAAGCAAAACGTTAACGGACACACAACATGCACATGACGCACATCAGCACTGGATACAGCATGATCACAATAGCTAAAAGTATACACTCACCCAAAAGAGTTCCTTAACACTGCCTTAGAAAGTCATTTATACTTCCCTCTAGTAGTCAATTGATTATGAGAAGATTATTAGAAAAGCTAAAAGACTATGTAAGGAAGTGTGATTTTTGTGTCCATGTTGTTATACTGTCATTGTTTTTTGGATAATTTAAGTGTAAAGGGGTGAGAAAAAAACCTTCACTGCCATGACGTCATAAATTTTAAACAATTGTAGTCTGCTTTTATTTCTTAAATTTTAATTTTTGCTATTTGACTGTTCAAGATATATTGAAATGAGTGTCAAACAGTTTGGATCCTGATCAGACGCCGCGTAACGCGGCGTCTGATCAGGGTCCAAACTATTTGTAAACAATGTTGTGCTCGGGGTAAGGCAGTGAAGGGGTTAATGGTAATTACAATTTTGTCTGAATTTAAAGGCTGGAATTAATGGCCGAATAATTTGACGAAATGTGTTAATTTCACAGCCAATAACCGGTGTTGCACCCATGCTTCTGAATACTTTTTAAAATACGTCACCCCATGGAGTGCACGTAACGTAACATGGTGTTAATGTCTTGATTGACCTTCGTCATACTATTCTTTTCTATGATAATCGCTTATAAAGTTATGTCGGTCTAGGGTGTAGAGACTCTACCTGAAGCATGTACACCTGTTCACTTGCAAAGCAAATCAACGTTTTATCCGTTATGGGTCTAAGATAAACTGGTAGGGTTAGGCGTGATTACACAGAGATAAATCCCGACGACAATCCAATAATATAATGTAACCAATCACCAATGGAACATTATGCATAGGAACTACTGATATATTCTCAATAATAAAAGTGTAAAGGAATTTGTTTGGGTGAGTGTAGTTGCTAAAGTATAAACACTTTTAAATAATGACCTTTTCAACACATCAAGGGCAGATAACTATTGACCAATAAGCCCGATTTCGACCATCATTAAACTCATACATGGTGTTTAAAAAGGGGGGTATGCTATCTAGACACGAAAAATGGACATACAGAGGGGAAGTCTTACAAATAGTAAATACATTTACATACGTCGGTGTTACATTTACTTCTCGTCTTTCTCTCAATGAAATGGCTACAGACTTGGCCACAAAAGCAAAGAGGGCATTAATTTCAATATTAACCGCCCTTTACCAACATGGTCAACTACCGTATAGTATCTTTTTCAAATTGTTTGATTCTAAAATCTTACCAGTTGTTTTATATGGTTCTGAGATTTGGGGATACAGTTCCAGAACTAGTTCAGAAACAGTTTTACATTATGCATGTAAGAGATATTTGTGTACGAGTAAAAACTCAACAAATGCTGCTGTCCTAGGAGATTGTGAGCGTTTTCCGATAGCAATAGAAAGTGCTAGGAGGTGCATAAAATACTGGTTTAAAATCACAAAAATGTCTGATACGAGGTATGTCAAAAAATGTTACAATATGCTTTTGAAAATGCCGAATGATGGTTACTTTAACTGGTCATCGGAAGTGAAAAACCTTCTATGTAAATATGGTTTTGCATATACTTGGTATAACCAAGGTACTGATAACGAAAAATTGTTTTTAAAATTGTTTGTATAGAGGATGAAAGATACACATTTACAAAACTGGTACAGTTATGTTGAGACTTGTTCTAAATTGAGTGTCTATAAAAACATTAAATTTTCATACGAACGTGAGATTTTCCTGGATGTTTTAACAGTAAGAAAATTCAGACACAGTTACGCTCAGTTCAGAACAGGTGTACATGAATTGGAAATAGAAAGGGGGCGGTATAGGAACATACCAAGAGAAGAACGCTTGTGTAGGGTTTGTTCAAATGGTGATGTTGAAGATGAGTTTCACTTTCTGTTTATTTGTAGTGTTTATGCAGATTTAAGAGATAGTTTTATACCTGGAAACGTATATATCAACCCATCCTTACAGAAAATGTACAATTTGCTAGCAACAACAAATGAAGCAAAACTTAGAAATACTGCTCAATATATATATTATGCTCTTGCTTTGAAACGACAGATTTTAAATACTTAAGCATTTATATAGTACGCCCAAACTATGAATTAGTATACTACCGGTATACATGTATGTGTTGACATATATATCTATATATATATATATACGTATCTATATATAAAACATCCAATACTACTCTACTACATTGATTGTATATTATGCTTTGTCTGTATATCTTGTACTATGGGCTGGAGGCCTGATTGTATAAATAAACAATTTGATTTGATTTGATTTGATTTACATTGTAACAAGAACTTATAGTTATATAGATTCATACATTGTAACAAGAACTTATAGTTATATAGATTTTTTTTTATCAAAATCCATTCAAATTTGTAGACACTATAATGTGAACAGTACTAAAGTATAGCCTTTTCTAGCATTTCTAAGTACAGCAAGGTCAAATAATTCCTGACACATGGATCCGATTTCAAGAATAATTTCACTCCTTCAACAACTTGTACACATTGTGTGCAAATATAATTAAAAAGCATACAAACTGTAGTTGCTAGAGTGTAAACACTGGCGTTTTCAGCACATCAATGGCAGATAACTTTTAACCTCCTGGTCCAATTTCAATCATAACTCATCCAGGACAAAATGGTTGCCTCAAGAGTGTAAACGCTAAACTTGTTGACAATGGATGATATACACAGAACAGGCAAGACGCCAGACATCAAGTTTCAGGTGAGCTAAAGAAAAACACCTTCTAGATAGAGATTTACACAAATCCCTGAATGATTGAACATGATGCAATTTTATTATCCCCAAAAGAACTGTAATGATCCTAAGTATTGAGACAGACTGGTCTGAGGAAACAGTGTAGCAGTGTTATCAGAGTCTACACTGTTTGCCTTTGAGACAAATGTGTGTGTGATAAAAGCATCTAGTTCAAATTCGAGGATAACTACAGTAGTTAATAATAATTATACAGAGTATCCAAAGCTTTAAGACTTATGGTACGGTGAAATCTCTGACCACTAAAACCTAGACAATTTGATAGTATAAAAGACTGTAGCGCGTTCAATTACCATTGTTTGCTGTTTATGTTAGCAGTTTGTGCCCCGTGTGCAGCGTGCAGAGTACAGTAGAGAAAACATTTTCTTTCCAAATAACCCCGGTTACGCTTACACTATTATTTTCATAGCAAACAGTTTGGAGCCAGATCAGACGCTGGGTAACCCGGCGTCTGATCAGGCTCAAAACTGTTTGCCACTCAAATTAAAACTGGTAGTGGGAATTGTCAAATGGTTGTCATTTTCTATATTTCATTGCATTGCGTTTGCGTTTGAGACGAAATAATCACGTTTTCTCCACTGTATTTCAGACCGGTAGCCAACTCGCAATCGATGGCCATCGCTTTCTTTACTGAACTCATCACTGGTAACAACTTACAGCAAGAAGGAGCTTTCTGTTTTATTGCAACCTTGCTTTAAGCAGTCACCTGCCTTGAACATCAAAAAAGTAGCATAATTCAATGGTAGTAATAGAGAGGTTTCACTGTAAGTGTTGTCAAAAAGTCATGTAATCATTGTGATTGCGTCCTTGAACCTCTTTTTACAAAATGTCAGCTCTAGCCCATTAATCCATTAATACGCCTTTTCATGCATTTCAGACACTTTGATTTATTGCTTCACTTTAGAAAATAGTTCCAATTGATATAGTATTAGTAATGAATACGTGCAGCCAAAAGAACCTAGTAGAAAGGAGCTAAAAGCAGGTTGAAAGTAAAGCAGAATGCCCCTTCAGGTGCATTCTGCTTTAATTTCAACCTGCTTTACGTGGTAATCTAATTTCAACAAGAGGGCCATGGCCCTTAATTCGCTCACCTGAGGTCATTGTGCCTTAGCTTAATAGGCAAGACAACATTTTAATATAGCTGTAAATGGAATTATCTTCCAGACAAAAAAACCATGACAAATTGGAATAACTTAAAAAAATATTGTTGGCAGAGTTATGGCCCTTATCCATGACACTTCATCTTATCAAGCTACATGTATTTCCATATGATTATTTATTGCCCATTCTGCTTTACTTTCAACCTGCTTTAAGTTATCATCTACTAAGATATAGATACTATTTCTTATATCTTACATTTTTATGACTGTATAAAGTGGAATTATTTTCTTTAGAGGAGGAATAAATTAAATGCGTAAAAAGGCATATGTATGGGGTAATGGGTTAACATCTATCTCAAAGACAAGAAAATATGACACTGGGAAATAACTCAAAAATGACATTGACCTTTACAGAACATGACCTAAGTTATAAAGTTTCTAACTTTAACAAAGTTATGGCTAAGATTAAAGTTGTGGACTGACAGACAAACAAATTGACAAACAGACAAAAAAAGCAGACAGACAAAAACAATATGCCCCCAACTGCAGGGGCATAAAAAATGTAGCAGACAACACCATATGCTGCTGTTACAGTGAAACTCAGCTGACCTGAGTTCAGTTATGTAACTCTGCCAGTAGGAAATGTGGCTAGGGTCTAACTCTTATAATGCTGAATTGCTGTCTGCTGTACATATATTGAATGTGAATTATGACCTAGATATTCAACCGACCAGAACCATTTGAACAAAATAGGTAAAGGACATTTAGAAGTGTCACCATGCCAAATATCAAAGCATATTAGTGTCAGAGAAGAAGACATTTGAAATTTTCACTATATAACTCTATGTAAAACTGTGACCCCCGGGGCGGGGCCAATTTTGACCCCAGGGACATAATTTGAACAAAATTGATAGAGGACCTGTAGGTGATGCTATGTGCCAAATATCTAAGCTCTGGCCCTTGTAGTTTTTTACAAGAGGATTTTTTAAGATTTCCTTATTTTTTCGGTTGCCATGGCAACCAGAGTTCTGCATTGTTTTTAATTCTTTGAACAAATCTGAAAGAGCTTGACCCAAGGAACATTTCTGTAAAGTTTGGTTGAAATCTGTTCAGCAGTATAGGAGGAGATGTCATTTGAAGTAATTGTTAACGACGACGGACGACGCACAACGACCACAGGGCCATCCCAATAGCTCACCTTGAGCCTTTGGCTCAGGTGAGCTAAAAATAAGAATTTGCTATGGGGTAATGGGTTAAAAGGTACTCTCCTATATGTATCCTCATTTCTCTCACTTAACTAACATTTTCATTTAATGAATATAACATCTGACATGAAAATTTGATATGAGGCTGGTACACAAATTACACTTGTAATGCAGGGCTCCATTTAAGAGGGAGTAAATTGAACACTCCAACATTTTCTCACTCATGTCAACACCAAATCCTATGGTGTAACTACTTATAAGAAAACGTCTCTAAGTGACGATTCTAATGAGTAGTAACTAACACCAAAGGGTTTAATGCAGAAATCAATTTTTATTTTATTTTCTGTATGTTTCCTCATGTGCATCACTAAATTGCTTTTTGAAATACCAGGGCTCTAGATAAGAGGGAGTAAACTGCACAAATCAAGCATTTTCTCACTTATTTTAGCATCAAATCCTATGGTGTTACTACTCATTAGAATCGTCTCTTTGAGACGATTCTAATGAGTAGTGACACCATAGGGTTTAAAGCAGAAATAAAGATTTTAGTTTTTGAAATACCCCCCTTATCTGGAGCTCTGAATACTCCCCTTATCTGGAGCTCTGGTGGTGTCTTTCCTGTATGCGGAGTTGTAGGCTTGTGTGTGTTTCTAGCTTGTCATTCGTGAGCAAAAAACAACTTTTAATACACATTACACTTGTAATGTCTTTCCTATATTTAGACTCATGTGTGTTGCTAAACAGCTTCATTTTGAATAAATGGTTTGCCACAAATGTCAGACGTGTATTCATGACCTATCCTCATGTATTCTCATGTGTCTCACTAAACGGCTATTCGGAGTAAATGACTTTTCACACACATCACACTTGAAATGCCTCTTTTCTGTATGTTTCCTCATGTGCATCACTAAATTGCTTTTTGCTGTAAATGACTTTTCACATACATGACACTTGTAATGCCTCTCTCCTGCATGTATCCTCATGTGTGATACCCTATGACTATTCTCAGCAAATGACATTTTACAAATGTCACACTTGAAAGGTTTGGCCCCTGTATGTATCCTCATGTGTTGTACTAAAGTGCGTCTCATAGTAAATAGCTTTCCACACACATCACACTTGTAAGGTTTCTCTACGGTATGTATCCTCATGTGCACCACTAAATGGCTATTTGCTGTAAATGACTTTTCACATACATTACATCTATGAGGCCTCTCTCCTGTATGTATCCTTATGTGTGTTACTAGATGGCTTTTTTGAGTGAATGACTTTTCGCATGTGTCACACTTGTAAGGTCTCTCTCCTGTATGTGTCCTCATGTGCAACTCTAAATCGGATTTGTTAGTAAACATCTTTCCGCATACACCACACTTATATGGCCACTCTTCTTTATGTATCCTCATATGCGATGCCATATGACTATTTTCAGTAAAGCACATTTTACAAATGCCACACTTGTAATGCCTCTCGCCTGTATGTAACCTCATGTGTACCACTAAATGACTATTTGCTGTAAATGACTTTTCACATATATTACATCTATGAGGCCTCTCTCCTGTATGTATCCTCCTGTGTGATACCCTATGACTATTCTCAGCAAATGACATTTTACAAATGTCACACTTGAAAGGTTTGTCGCCTGTATGTATCCTCATGTGTTTCACTAAAGTGCTTCTCATAGTAAATAGCTTTCCACACACATCACACTTGTAAGGTTTCTCTCCTGTATGTATCCTCATGTGCACCACTAAATAGTCTTTTATACTAAATCCCTTTTCACATACATTACACTTATAAGTTTTCTCTTCTGAATGTAACCCTATGTGCCTCACTAAATGGCTTTTTACAGCAAATGACGTTTCACACACATCACACTTGAAAGGTTTCTCTCCTGTGTGCATCCTCATATGCCTCACTAAATGGCTATTTGCTGTAAACGTCTTTTCACAAACATTACACTTGTGAGGTGTGTCTCCTGTATGTAACCTCATGTGCCCAACTAATTGGCTTTTTACTGTGAATGACGTTTCACAGACATCACACTTGTAAGGCCTCTCCCCTGTATGTATCCTCATGTGTGAAACTAAATGGCTATTCTGAGAAAAAGACTTTCTACACATGTCACACTTGTAAGGGTTCTCTCCTGTATGTATCCTAATGTGCCTCACTAAAAGGCAATTAGCTGTAAATGATTTTTCACACACATCACACTTGTATGGTCTCTCTCCTGTATGTATCCTCCTGTGTGAAACTAAATGGCTATTCTCAGCAAAACACATTTCACAAATGTCACACTTGTAAGGTTTCTCTCCTGTATGCTTCCTCATGTGTGATACTAAAATGTTCCTTGTAGCATAACGTTTTCCACAAACATCACACTTGTGAGGTCTCTCATCTGAATGTGTCCTAATGTGTGATACTAAATTGCTATGCTGAGTAAAGGACGTTTCACACATGTCACACTTGTAAGGTTTTTCTCCTGTATGTGTCCTCATGTGTGACACTAACTGGCATTGTTTAGTAAACAGTTTCCCACATACATCACACATGTAATTCTTATCTTCGGTATGTGTCCTTGTGTGTGACACTAACTGGCAGTGTTTAGTAAATAGTTTTCCACATACATCACACATGTAATTCTTATCTTCTGTATATGTCCTCGTGTGTGACACTAAATCATCATTTTCATTCAATGACTTTTCACAAAGTTCATTATTGTAAGCTTCTCTCTCCCCTGTATGCATCCTAATATGCAACACTAACTTGCCACAAGTATTTCTAATATATAGCTTAAATTAGCTTTCCCTACACAGTCATCACATAATTTTTTATATAAAATCTCTCTCCTTTATGTATTCTCATGTGTGTCACTATATTCCAATTTTCAGTCAATGACTTGCCACACTTATCACATTTGTAGGGTTTCTCTCCTGTAATAGTATGCATACTCATGTGTTTATCTAGAATAAGATTTTCCACACACATCACACATATGAGTCCATGCTTCTGTATGAAGTTCTTGTGTGTTGTTTAATAGCTTCTTAATTACCTTCTGTATAAAGCATACCAGTGAAGTTTCTCTTCAATATTTAAATTTATGTGGTTGACTAGATCTCTAACCCAGATTCAAAGTCTGTCCTAGCACAACACAAGGGTAAAAATAATTCCATGGTCTGTAGTCTCCTGTATCTGTCTAAACAAGATTTTTCCTTAGTAACTCTTCACAAACATCACACTTTATACCTGAAACAGAAAATGCAGCCCAAATAAACTTACACTTTAGCTGCAGGCTTAACCCATTACCCCATACAGTGGAGAATCTGTTATTCTTTTCCGTTTAAACGCAAACGTACGCAAACGCAAAGCGCTAAAACGTAGAAAAGAACAACTTTTGGACAATTCTGATATTTCATGTTTATCTTGGTGGCAAACAGCTTGGAGCCTGATCAGACGCCGGGTTACCCGGCGTCTGATCTGGCTCCAAACTGTTTGCACTGCAAATAATAGTTTTAGCGTAAACGCGTTTATTGGGAAAGATTAACACATTCCCCAATGTAGCCTGTTACTAGTATTGAAAATAGGTGCCAACTTAAAGCAGGTTGAAAGTAAAGCAGAATGCGCCTTCATCTGCTAGAATATAGAAGTTTTGTACTGATATATACCCATGACTGTAGAAATTAGAACTATTTTCTTCAATGCAGGAATATATTAAAGGCGTAAAAAGACGTATTTATGGGGTAATCGGTTAACCCTTTCAACGCCGAGGATTTGTTAACCCTTTACCCCATATAATGCTTCCAGTATTGAAGATATGTGACCACTTAAAGCAGGCTGAAAGTAAAGCAGAATGCGCCTTAAGCTGCATTCTGCTTTACTTTCAGTCTGCTTTAAGCTACCATAAACTAAAATATAGAATATATTTCTTATAGTACATATTCATGACTGTGTAAATTTGAACTGTATTCTTCAGAAAAGGAATAAATTAAAGGTGTCAAAAGTGTATTTATGGGGTAATGGGTTAAAATATACTAATCACATACATGTGCAAACAGTGAATACCAGGATCAGACGACTCCTATTGGAGCACTCTGATCTGGGTCTACACTGTTTGCTAGTTTTAACCAGTATTTATCACACTATCCCGAATTTCAAGAAGACCGATTCACATTTTGGTAATTAAAAAGATACACAGGAACTTAATAACCAAGAAGAGTTATTTAGTGTTGAAAGAGTTCCAAGTTGGTTCAATGCTGTCAATTACCATGCAGCCCACCCAACATAATATGTAAGGCAAACCTTATTATGTTTGAGACCAGGGCTCCAGATAAGAGGTAGTTATTTCAACAAATCCAACATTTTCTCACTCTTTTTAGCACCAAATCCTATGGTGTTACTACTCATTAGAATCGTCTGGAAGGGACGATTCTAATGAGTAGTGACACCATAGGGTTTAATTCAGAAATAAAGATTTTAGTTTTTGAAAAACTACCCTTATCTGGTGCTCTGTTTGAGACTGTAAGTGTCATGTGTGGATACCAGAAAAGGACCTAAAGCACCAATACAAGAGACCTCTGTGTAAAGTCCAGGGCTGCCATAAGTTGATCATAAAAATCCTAAGATTTCAAACTTTCAATTTTCCAGACGCAATTTTACTAATCGTACCTTTACCCCATAGTCTGTTTCTTGTTTTGAGGACACATGATTGCTTAAAACAGGTTGAAAGTAAAGCAGAATGCGCCTTAAGGCGCATTCTGCTTTACTTTCAGCCTGTTTTAAGCTACGATATGCTAGGATAAAAATCCGAATACTTAGGAAAAATCCGGAGAAATGGCAGCCCTGAAAGTCTCCTCTGAAGGACATTGTCCGGCCGGCGGATCAAACTCACAACCACTTGATTGGCAGTCTTAACGCATCACCACTAGAGCATGGTCCACTGGTTTGGCATGTTGTCACATTTTTATTCTGTCTGGTTTGTACTGTGGTGTTTAATGCTGATCCAGTGTGCTGTGCAGAATGTAACACAGCCTTCAGTACTATATCTTACCTCACTTTTGTCTATTCAGCAGTAAATGTATCATACAGCTTTATACTATTGGACTCCTAGTTCAAAATAAATGTGACACCTATTGACCTTGGTTCCGGCTAGAATAAATATTTCCTGATATTGTATAAACATTGCAGGGGTGTGAATAGATTGACAGCTGAGGGGCTGAAAATAATTTTGACCGGGCATTTCAGGGCCGCCGGGGCTGCCAAGGATCAAATGTGATCCAATGGCACTGCCCTGGTGGGGTTTACAGGGGGCAAATTCCCATAAAATGCATTTCCATCATTTTTAAGGTATTTTGGCTTTTCTGTGATCAATTTAAGATCACTTACTTGGTGAAAGTCAAAATTAAACAGCAAAATAACAATAACTTCTTTAAGAATAGTTTCATAATCTGATTAGGTTGAGTTGAGTTGGGTTTTACGGCACCGCGACACAAAAAAGGTCATATACCGGTAGTGCCGATGGTGAGACATGAATGACTAGGTTTTAGTCATGGAACAGAAAAGAAGACGCCTGTAGTAATACATTACTACTGCCTGTAGTAATGCAATTACTACGCCTGTAGTAATGCAATTACTACAGGCGTCTTCTTTTTTGTTTCACAATTAAATTCCAATCTGATTTTATACAGCTGTCATGTTTCTGATCTTTCCAGTATATCAAAGCTGCATTAAGTCAATAGCCTTGGCCAACTTGACTATCATAAGTTTGTCTTGTGTCTAAACAGAGAGTATACACCTGGGGTCCATTTCATAAAACTTCGTACAACAAATGTTGTCGTAAGTCAGATAATAAAAATCTCAACTTTTATTTATTTCTCTATCTAATCCTGTCTTGTGACACCTCTTAGGAATCGTCTTTTCAAGACGATTTCAAAGAGATGTCACAAGACAGGATTAGATAGAGAAATCAGAAATTAAATGTATTTTAAAGTCTTAACTTACGACCGTTTTTGCCGTACTAACTATTATGAAACGGGCCCCTGGACTGACTGTGTGAGGATTTTGTTATACTATTTAAGAATGTACTTCCTCTTAATCTTTCAAAAAATGAAAGTCTGCATGCAGCGTATGTGATCCTACAGATCAGCATGCCAAGCAAGAGTGATTTGTTAAAAATTACTGTTACGACAAGCTTTTCCCATTGAATTTCTAACTTAGCTATTTATCACACACTTCAATGTAACTCAGTGGTTTTTCACCCAATCGGGAATGGGTCCGTACTACTCAGATAGGGATTGTTTTGCTATGAGTAAACTTCATGAAATTATGACCAGGAAATTAGGAAGTTTAGTTTTACTATACATACATAAGAACAAGGGGGCATTGAATGTCCTAATATTGCTCACCTTTTGAGGTATATTGAACCCACAGTTTTACCTTTGAGTTTAATTCATCCATTATCAAAGAACTTATAACCACAACCACATATATAAACTGGCCCCACCCACAGGTGGCCATGTTGTTTTAGCTAGGAAAATTATTTTAAGAAATCTAGGAGAGAGTCACCACTGAATCATTTGAGAAAAATTATTTTCATTTCAGATCAGTGGTTTCGGAGAAGATTTTTTAAGTTTTACTATACAGTAATATAGGGATTATATATAGGCCCACACATTGGCGACCATGTTCTTTAAGGTCGGAACATTATTTAAATAAATCTGGTATATGGTCAACAGTCACCAGGATCATTTTTTGTAAAATAATTTCTATTTGGTCAGTTTCAGAGAAGAAGATTTTTTACTACATAAAAATCTGAATAAGGGGAGATCCTTTGAAAGCACAGATAACAAAGCAAATACTGAAAATCGCAGACTCGGTTTAATTGAGTCTGTTCATGAGCAATACTGAAATATGCAACAGTGATCACGCCCCCTAGCACCAGCTTAAGCGGAATTCAACTTTCAACTGTAAATGCGCTGAAATCAATGATTCCAAAGGACCAGAAAGTATAACAACGATAAGCCTCCATAGGCTAATGTGTCCAAACCACTGGTGGCCATGTTTTTTTAGCTAGGAAAAAGATTTTAAGAAATATTTCAAGAAATCTTGTAAGGGGTCACCTCAAGATCATTTTTTTGAAATTACTTTAAAACCAGACCATTGGTTTCAGACTTGTGGACAAAATAAGGAGGTGTGAATTTCCTCCGAAATTACACAGGTAAAATATTGCTCAGAGTCATGAAAAGTTTGTCAGAATGTTCAATCCTGAGCTTGGAAATGACCTATTTAAGTAGTAAGAATATGAATGTTTTAATGAAATAATATTTCAGTAATTTGCAAGTTATTTTAATACCTTCAAAATAACAGATCGTGTGGGGGTCATTTCATTGTTTATCAGACAAAACTTTGACAATTGGTCGCCATTTGCATTCATGCAGTAATTTCTTTTATCACAAAAACGTGCAAATATAGAGTTCCGTAAATATCGTACAGCGTACTATGCATATATTTTATACTAATTTTCGAGTCACCAAAATACTGTACTACATGTACTACGCCGACTGTAAATCAGTTTAGAGAATCTAGACAAAGTTTTTTAACTTAGATCATCATTAGGGTTTGAATTATTTCCAAGTGTCCTAAAATAAATTCTCCCGAGCACCCCCTCAAATTCAGACTGCAAATCAGGCAGCACTTTTTTTTTTAAATTTAGACGTTACCATAATAATGACGTCATGTTGAAATAATGACGTAATTTTTGAAAATGAAACTTAATGTCAAATGATCATTTTTAGTCTCAATAAGAACAATTTTAGATTAAATAATTTAACATTTGAATATGGTATCAGAGAAGTCTTTTCACAACACATTGATGCTGTTTTTCTTAAAATAGTTTATTTTGATAGGTGTTTTTATCTATACTCAACAAAAATAGAAACGTCCCACATTTTGAACGGACATATCTCTGACGTTATTTAAGTTATACACCAAGTTAATGTACTTATGGGATACTGGTTAGTTGGAGTTACACATGTGTAAAGTTTTCACAAAATAACACAGATAAAAACCGCTAACGTAACGGAATGATGATTTGCACGTTTTGCACGTGCACACGCGTTTCAATAAAGTAATTATGTCACCGTCGTAAAATACACACGACACATGGTAATAAAAAAATTGAAAAAAACCCATATGAATTCAATTATTGCATCATGCCATGCTCGTCTGAAGTTGAAAGAAATCAGACAATGATGGCCATTGACGTCGCCCGCTGGTTCGGCTGCTATAGAGAAACCAAACAGAGGTTTGCGACCCGGTACCATCAGACTGGGACTGTTCACAATCGTTTTTGCCTTGGTCATCCTGTTTTTCCTCCGTCAGAACTGATCACTACGGCACGTTAACGCACTAACGTCTACGTCATTTTCCAGCCACCGGAACGGCTGGTGAACACGGTGAGTCATCACAAACCTTTGTAATCGCTTGCAATCCAACGCTAAACCAATCAGAGCATGACGTCCATAATCCGGTCAAATTTGGACGACACGTCACCGTGGGCTAAATTATCTGTCGTCACGACGTCATTTGAAATTGAAGCAAACTGGCTTGTACCAAGTTCTTTTTATCTTGATTCATACTTAACAATTCAGATGGTAGACTACGCAAATTGATTACATTTAAGATTCAGCATTCAATATTTGACACAGACCTCACAGCAAGAGTGAATGTCTGACGTTCTCATTAAACGTTACGTTACGCTGTAGAAATGAAGCGTATATTGGTGCAAACGATGGCCGTACACGATATTAATCTTACTGAATAAAATTTGGGACTTTTTATGAGAATTCAGTAATCAACTAAACATTTTTAAAAAAACAAACATTTATTCAGATTTTTTATTTTGACCCCTACCAACTTCTTCACTACATCACTCGAAAAGTTTTTTTTCTCAGCAATATGAGGTCAACTGATATGGATTCAAAAATGAATGAACTTCATTTTCTGTATAAGTTTTACTACCATCAACCTTATAACTTTCAAGAAAATGTCCCTGTAATAGGGTGGGACGTTTCTATTTTTGCTCAGTATATGTATGAATAAAACCTAAGACAACACTTATGACAAATCATGTTCCTAATAGCTGAGGAAAAAGTGAAAGTAAGAATGTTAGGATGTTTGTGTCAGTTGTAGAATATCAAATTCATGTGTTTTCAGCACATACTTTATTGAACTCGTTGGATAAAATGATATGTTGCTCGCCAAGGCTCGCAACATATTATTTTATCCAACTTGTTCAATAAATTCACTACTGAAAACACACTCATTCAATATCCTCTATACATATGTCTGCTTAAAATATATGCACATTTGGGAAACCCTAGCTCTAATATTTCTGCACTTCGGGCTACAAAGAATTATACTATAGTTGACAAAACAATGAGTTACTGAATCAATCTACCACTTTCCTTGAAGGCATTAACAGAGAATATTTGTAGACTTCTTTAATCCTTTCACAGTCGAAGTGGACTTTGCAACAGTTTGTATCTAGATCAGACATCGCGTAATGCGTATTGATGATTTCATTTTGTTTCAGACACAAATTGGCAACTGGGTAGAAACCACCGACCTTCCGCAAGCCAGCTGGAAGGCTTCCCCACATGAAAAATCCAAATGACCTGACTGGTATCCGAAATCATTGGGTGAGGAGCTTAGTGATGTAAGTCATAGTGACTTATATTGTTATGATACCACTAGGCCACAGAGGCCCCCAACATCTCTTTTGCATAATAATTGTATGTTAATATCGCTCACAGGGCTTCCATTTCTCCGGATTTTTCCTAAATCTTCAGATTTTTTTTCTAGAACATGGTAGCTTAAAAAAGACTGAAAGTAAAGCACAATGCGCCGTTAGGCGCATTCTGCTTTTGCTTCCAGCCTGCTTTAAGCAGTCACGTGTCAACAAAACTAGAAACAGGCTATGGGGTAAAGGTACGATTCGTAAATTCGCACTTGAAAAATGCAAATTTGGAAATTTTAGGATTTTTCATGTCAACTTATGGAAGCCCTGCGCTCATTCTTACGCACAAAGCATACAAACAATCACTGGCAAACATTTTACCTGTGAGGTAATTATCAAGCGATTAATAATTACTCGGCAACGACCATAACATACAGTTGAAATCCTTGAAATCGATGATATGCTATAGCTGATGATAACCTTATGAAATTTGATGAAATGTGACTGGAAAATGGTGTACGCTATAGCTGAGTTTATGCTATAACCGAGTACCCATTATAACCATATTTTATATAGAATAAAGAATGGTAAGATTCGGGGATTTTCAAACTGTTCCTTATAGCAGAGGATTCCTTATAACTGAGTTCCTTATAATCAAGGTTTTCTGTATTGAGTAAAGGGTAAAACTAGAAAAAAAAAATCTGTTGTGTTTCCAAAACCTCTGTGTATAATAAAAAAAATCTCGAAAACTTAAAAATGTTGTTTGGTACCTTCTGGCATTAACCCCACGATTATAATCTTTCAGGCATTTTTAATGAGTGATTGGGTTTCATGGAGACATAAGGACTAAATATTTTGACGCTTGAACAACAAAAGTTACAAAAGCATGATTAGCTTTAGAAACAGTTCGGAAGCACGTCTTGTCAGGATCAAGACAGTTTCACACTTTGACCCAGTTTTAAATTGTTTGACAACAATTGTTACAGACATCAATATTGTAAAGAATTTAAAGAGTTAAATAAAACTTCATTTATTTGAAGCTATTTACTGTAAAAACCCTCTATTATGACCACTAAATAAGTGTTCTTATTTGGTGTTTATGACAGGAGGCCAGTGTTTTCTCTAGAGCCAAAAATTAGGGGGTCAAGTTTGACCCCCTGTTTAAAAAATTGGGGGTCATTTAGTAAAATCAGGGGTCATGTATATTTCTGACTTAAATTATCTTAATTAATACATATAAGGTGTTACAACTGATTATGCGGATGGTTTGAAGTGTTGACATAACATGTTCTAAGTTATTATTATCTATGAGAAAGTAGTTTAGCATTTACAGCCTGTTTGGTAATGGTCTGCTCTGTTAGCAAGGTGCAGAAGACCTTCAAAGGTGTATATAGGAGAGGGTTAATCAACTTGAAAATTTAATTTTTTTGAATACAGGTAATATTCAAAATCCAACAGAAATTCAACGTTCGGCCTGCCTCTCACTTTAAACTTACAGAAAGTTTCAATGAGGGTGAAACTCCAAGTCAGAAACAGCTAGTAATACTTGTGTTTTCTGATACAAATAGAAAACATTTGTTTTTACCGATACAAATAGTTAAGCTCACATCTACTGAGAGAATATCTGTCTTTTTCTGGATTTTTTCCCCGTTTTTTGCCACTTTCATACCATAGACGAAAGTTTTTCTCAAGTCATTCTGTTCTAAATTTTCGCCATGTTACCGGGTTCGCTGTCGACACTGTTTTGGATGCAGTTTCTTCACTCGTTTCCGCTTCAAGGCATTGATTTACTACGATCAGCACCGTAATCAGAGATCTCTTCTTTTTTTTTTTATTAAAATGCAGTTAGCCTCCGTTGTTTCGGAGCTGACGTAAAGTTTTATTCAACTTGACATATTGCGGGAAGACGTTCTAACATTGTCCGGGCACTGGAACGTATGTTGGATTATATTCTGTATCAGTAAAAATTCCACAAAATTTGATAATTGAAGATTATTATTTGAGTTGCACGTCTTAATTTATAAGAAACAATCGTATTGGATCGAAGGTAATAAAATATTCAATGTTTACTAGATAACTATTCATTGGTTTGAAATCGCCGAAGCCGTACCGAGATACGTAACTTGAACGGGAAATTGCACCGTAATTTTAGTCAGGTCCCCGAATGTGATGAAGACCAGCAAAGTGCTCACACATGCGCAGAATAACAGTAACAAGTAAACAGAATCACTGCTTCTCGTCGTTGACTTTCGGTTTATAAGATGGCAATTTCTTCGGGGTTAAAGATGCCATTGCACTTAGGACTGAAATATTGTTGCGTCAAGAAAAACGGAGTAGGTTACAAATTTGGTTGCGCCAAACGTTAATTTTCTGCGCCAAAAACGCGCTCTCGAGAAAACACTGTGGCTGCTTAACCCATTACCTCATAGCCTGTTTGTAGTTTTGAAGATATATGACCACTTAAAGGCACATTCTGCTTTACTTTCAGCCTGCTTTAAGCTATTATCTGCTATAATATAGAAAATATTTCTTATGATTTTTTTTTGTGACAGTATAAATTGGAATTGTTTTCTTCAGTAGAGGAATTAATTAAAGACGTAAAAAGACGTATTTATGGGGTAATGGGTTGAAGACATTCTCTTATGCCATTTTGACCATCCCCTCCCTTAAGGTGTATTCTGCTTTACTTTCAACTTGCTTCAACCCTTTTCAAAATAGCCTGTTTCTAGTTTTGAGGACAGGTAACTACTTAAAGCAAATTGAAAGTTAAGCAGAATGCACATTAGGTGCATTCTGCATTACTTTCAGTCTGCTTTAAGCTACCATCTGCTAGGCTGTAAAAAACATTTCTTATGGTGTGTATTCATGACTGTATAAAATCAGGGATAATAAATAGTCTATTTATTATCCCTGATAAAATGGAACCATTTTCTTCAGAGGAGGAATAAATTATTGGTGTAAAAAGTGTATTTATGGTGTAATGGGTTAATCTACTTTCCAGTGGTACTAGATAGTGTATATCAACATACCCATGAGAACATGTGTCAGGAAGGATCCAAGTACAATAAACCACCCATAGCCACCATCAGGAACTATCTTTACTCCTTCATCTTCTATCTTAACATCAGTGTCCTGTAGCTGGCCATCATGGCCTGTGATTGGTTGATCATCTGTTTGTGAATTCTGACTGGCTGGGCTGTATTTCTGAACTGGATCACTAGGAGCGCTACAATCACTGTCAATTTGAGTATAATCCTTGTTGACAAGGTTATCTAGAGGCTTGGCATCATCAATGTTCTGGTCAGCAATCACATCAGCCATCCTATCAGATGTGTGACTGTAAAACAATTTTATGAAACATTTGTTACATTGAAACGTTTCCCTCATAGAAAATACATTTGCCTGTTTCTAAAATATCCTGATATTTGAACAATTGGAAATGGCTCATATTATGCACATTCTGCTTTTCTTTCAACCTGCTTTAAGTGGTCATCTGTCTTCAAACCTGAAAATTAGCATGATGACATTGAAATAACATATAAGTAAAGCTTTGTGTCTCTTGTAAAAATGTTTAACCCCAAATACCAGAGTACACATGTCCTATGACGTGGCATCTGGTCTGGATCCAAGCTGTTTGCCACTCTTCATTATATTTCTCCTATCAAAATGTCCAATATGTAACTTTGAGAAAAATTAAGCAGACAGCAATTTTAAGTAGACAATATTGCAACAGTCAGAGCATTAGAAATAACTGTCTTAGTGTTTGGGGCAAACATGGTAGTAAAGAAGGAGTTCGTTGTTGTTGAACAAATTTAGAATTTAGAAAAATTGATTTATAAGTACAGACTGATCAGAAGGATCCTTAGGTTACTAGTGACACTTGTTTGCAAATGAAGAATACTACGTAACATGTAGTTATTTTCCACACAGCAAGGGTTAACTCTTTCCTCCCTGAAACTTTAAATGGACAGTTCCAGTTTCATATTTAGTCTAGTCCATTTCTGACTTTTAAGGGTTGTTTTTGTGAATGTTTGGCATTGTGACAAACAGTGAAGACCCTGATCAGAGGGCTCCGAAAGGAGCCCTCTGATCAGGGTCTTCACTGTTTGCACAGGACAAGTGTACTATTCACATGTACACTGTTTGAAAAGCACGCCTATATGCGGGACCAGGGTTCAAAGAGTTAACCCATTATTCCATAAATATGCTGTTTTATTTATTCCTTCACTTAAGAAAATAGTTCCATTTATAAATATGCTCCCATTAGGATTATTTTCTTTATCATAGCTTAAAGCAGGTTGAATGTAAAGCAAATTTATTAAATGCGCATTAACTCTTTCCTCCCTGAAACTTTAAATGGACAATTTCAGTTTCGATTTTTGTCTAGTCCATTTCTGGCTTTTAAGAGTTGTTTTTGTCAATTTTGGCATTACTGACAAACAGTAAAGACCCTGATCAGAGGGCTCCTTTCGGAGCCCTCTGATCTGGGCCTTCACTGTTTGCACAGGACAAGTGTACTATTCACATGTACACTGTTAGAAAAGACGCCTATATGCTAGGGTTCAAAGAGTTAAGGCGTGTTCTGCTTGATATTCAACCTGCTTTAAATGGTTAACTTTCTTCCAAACTAAGAACAGACTATGGGGGTAAAGAGTTAAGCTATGTAAACAAACAAGCAAAATAAATGTACCACTTTATCACAATCCAAACATCAACATCCTATGAAACATATCAAAATTTAAGGTCAACACAAGAATTTTTCATTAAAGTTCAAAAACTGGTTGTTCAATAATTAACATATTCTCCTCCAGCAAAATGGCTGTGTTTGACATATGACATGCAACCTGTGCCTGTTAATGCTTTTACCGCAATATGCCACTGAAGCCAACTTTGCAAATAGTTTGGATTCTGATCAGATGCTGCTGCTCATTTCTTTAGTTCCTTACTCCTTAACCTGCTTCTAGTTTTGAAAATAGGTGGCCACTTAAAGCAGGTTGAAAGTAAAGCAGAATGCACACTCTCATATAGGGTGCTTTACATTCAATTTGCTCTAAGCTACCATCTTCTGGTGCATATTTTCGACTGTATAAAGTGGAATTATTTTCTTCAGTGCAGGAATAAATTCAGGGCATAAAAAGGCATTGTATTAATGGGGTAATGGGTTAAAAGTGGCACACCTTGACCTATATTAATCAAAGATAAGACTTTTTAACCATTAACCTGCCTAAGTCTCAAAACTATACTAGATCTTTCAAACAGATTGGATCCAAATCAGACATAACAAAATAAAATGTCTGATCAGGATCTAAACTATTTGACCCCAATGTTAAGCTAAAGCAGACTACATGTTTATTGTAGCAGGCAAAGATAAAAAACTTCTATCCTTATCAGATAAATTACTTTTCCTACATTCTAACATCTGATGACATTTTAACCCTTAGCCCGCCAAATAAATTGTCGTCTGCTATATTTCTCGTCTGCTTCAAGTTTCAAAGTGCTTCAAAGTTGCTCAAAATTGCTGAAAATGTTGTCCGAGTGTCAAACAGCTTGGATCCGGATGAGACGCCGAGTTACTCGGCGTCTCATTCCGGATCCAAGCTGTTTGCATATGGAGCTATAGTCGTGAGTGGCAGGCTAAGGGTTAACCATTTAGGGTTGTTGATTTACAATGTATTGCAACATGACAAAGTTGAAACAGTGCAGACCCTAATCAGAAAGCCCTCCGATATTGGTCTACATTGTTCACCTAAAACAAATGTACTCTTAATAGGCACCCTGTTTGTAAAGGACAGAACTGTACTTGTCGCTAATTAATTAAGGGCCCAATTAATGAGTTAAGAGGCGTAAATAATCTACAACAAGAGCGTGTCCCAGTTACACGAATGCCCCCGATGATACAGGGAGGGGAATCCAGACTATCAAACGTAAAAGTTAGAGAGCTGAAACTGTAGTGGAGCGCCATTTTGAGGACTTCAAGGGCCATTACTCCAAAGGGCCTAGCATAAATTGGTGCCGCTGGTTATCCAAATTGGTCTCCATTTTATGTCAACAAACATTTTCAGAAAGTTTGGTGATGATCAGATGAAAAGCAATGTGTTTGTGAAACACAAATGCCCCCAGCCAGCATCATGTTCTGTAATGTAATGTTTATTTGCAAAAGTAGGTCAAAAGTCATGGTCGTAGGGTAAATGAAACATTGGCATGGTTGGAAAAGTCTTAACACAAGAAACATATAAAGTATGGAAGCTCTAGGCCTACTGGTTCAAATGTTATAGGCGTATAAAGATTTATACAAATAAAGGTCAAAGGTCAAGGTCACAAGGGCAAAAACGTAGGTATGGTTGGAAAGGTCTTGACACAAGAAATATATAAACAAAATATGAAAGCCGTAGGCCTACTGGTGCAAATGTTATAGCCATTTAAAGATTTCAACAAAAGTAGGTCAAATGTCAAGGTCACAAGGTCAAAAAGTTTTGTATGGTTAGAAAGGGAAAACACATGTCAAGTATAAAAGGCCAAGGTGCAAAAATGCAAAAGTTATATCCAAGGTTAAGGTTTTTGGTTAAAGTTTGATTAAATAGGTCAAAGATCGAGGTCAAGGTCACATGGTCAAAGATGTTGGTATGGTTGGAAAGGTCTTGACACAAGAAATATACATACAAAATATTAAAGCCCTGGGCCAACTGGTGCAAACGTTATAGCCATTTAAAGATTTTTACAAAAGTAGGTCAAATGTCAAGGTCACAAGGTCAAAAAGTTTTGTATGGTTGGAAAGGTCTTGCCATGAAGAATACACATGCCAAGTATAAAAGGCCCAGGTTCAAAAATGCAAAAGTTATAGCCAATGTTAATGTTTTTGGTTAAAGTTTGATTAAATAGGTCAAAGGTGAAGGTCAAGGGCACATGGTCAAAGATATTGGTATGGTAGGAAAGGTCTTGACACAAAGGCAGACATCCACATTAAGCTGTTACACGTACCATAGCCAGTTTCTAGCTTTGAAAACATGTGCCCACTTTAAAGCTTAGCAGGTTGAATTAAAGCGAAATGTGTTAAGACTGATAAAAACTGTGACAGAAAGAATCAAATGGTTTCTCAACATAAAATAATTATGGATTATGTCTATTTTATATTTGGCATGCCTGCGTACTCAAGTCAAGAGGCTCGATCTTGAGCTCAGTACTAGGTGGGTCATGTCGACCAAATGTCAAGGTCATTTAGAGGTCAAATAAGCTGAATTCTATCTTGGACATTATTAACTTTGTAACAACAGTGATAGAGACTTCATATTTGGCAAGTGTACTGACAACCCAAGAAGCTCTTTAAAGCTCAGTATATTAGTTAAATTATGTCAAACAAAGGTCAGGGTCACTTTTAGTCTAAATTATAGGTCAATACCGTCATGGACACATTAGAGGGGCATATAAAATAAAATAGTGTTTCACAAACTTATAAATATGACTCTCACAATTCAACCCCTTAACTGTGGTCAGTGCCTTATCAGGATCCAAGCTGTTTGACACTCAATTGAATATCTCTTAAGTCAAAATCTCTTAAATTCAAATTTGAGAAATAAAAGCAGACAACAATTGTTTAAAAGCATGCAGTATAATGGTAAATGAAGCATCTCCATTCACCTTGATCAGTTCAAACACAAAGCTTTGATTGTATTTACATGTAGTTCTAACCCTATGTCTAATGTCTGAAGCTATTGTTGGCTGAGATGTATGCTGTCAATTTATAACATCGTTCACCCTTACTACATCGGAAACATTTAAGTACAGTAAACAACCTCTTTTATGACCAATAAATTATGTTAATCATTTGGTGTTTTAGGTAAGTATAGCTGCTTTAACTCTTTCCTCCCTGAAACTTTAAATGGACAATTCCAGTTTCCATTTAAGTCTAGTCCATTTCTGACTTTTAAGGGTTGTTTTTTGTCAATGTTTGGCGTTATGACAAACAGTGAAGACCCTGATCAGAGGGCTCCTAGGAGCCCTCTGATCTGGGTTTTCACTGTTTGCTTAGGACAAGTGTACTATTCACATGTACACTGTTTGCAAATGACGCCAATATGCGGGACTAGGGTTCAAAGGGTTAAACTCATTTGCTCCTGAAACTTTTAATGGATTACTCCAATTTTCAATTAAGTCTAAAAATTGCTATATTTTACTGTTTAGGTTTGATTTCATCAATTATGTTTCAAAACGACAAACAGTGCAACTAGTCCCTGGTCAGTGGGTTCCTTAAGAAAGTGAGTTCCTTCATAGACAATTGTACTCTTATTTAAGGTAGAATGTCTGCTTATGACAAGTATGCTTAAATATATTGCTACGGTTGAATGTGCTATAAAGCAATGTGAAAGTAAAACTATAAGGGTTGATTTTAACAATATTTTGCAAAATGACAAACAGTACAGACCCTGATCAGGGCCTTCACTGGCTGCATAGGACAAGAACAATCTCCACAAGTACACTGTTTTGATAATGATGAGTCTACTTGTCAATACTAAGGGTTGAATGTACTAAACAATTCAAATGTTATTAGCTAATACCAGCATATTGATGAAGTTGACAATGCAAACAGTTCTAAGATTTGAATGAGATGTTACATGCACATGTAATTAACATTCAAATATAGATTTAAACAGCACTCTTATACTGACAGCTTGTTTGAAATCCTTTACAGTAAAACACCTCTAAACCGGAACCTCTAAATACCGGAATTCTCTCTAAACCTGACAAAAACTTTGGTCCCGTTTCCCACCCACTTTTACGCCTTTTAGTTATTCCTTTACTGAAGAAAATACGTTCATAAATATTTTCTATATTCTAGCAGATGGTAACTTAAAGCAGGTTGAAAGTAAAGCAGAAATTAAGGCGCATTCTGGTTTACTTTCAATCTGTTTTAAGTAGTCAGCTACCTTCCATACTAGAAACAAGCTCTGGGTTTAAACCCCTCTACACCGGAAACCCCTCTAAACCGGATGTTTTTGTTGTCCCCACACATGTCCGGTTTAGAGGGGTTTCACTGTACTTCATAGCCATACATGTATGTGTGTCCCGCCTGTATCCTTACTGTCCATATACAAGTCAGATATCTGCCTATACTCCATTGCTCCATAGATACAGGGCTTCAGATAAAGAGGAAGTTAACTGAACAAATCTAATATTTTCTCACTTATTTCAACACCAATCCTATGGTGTTACTACTCATTTGAATCGTCTCTTTGAGACGATTCTAATGAGTAGTAACACCATAGGGTTTCATGCAGAAAGAAAGATTTTAGTTTTGAGAAACTACCCCTTATCTGGAGCCCTGTAGATATTCATTGTTATGCCTTTAATTTACTGTTCCACCAAGTAAAATAGTTCAAATTTATACAGTTATGAATATTATGTATCATAAGAAACATTTTCTATATTCTTGCAGATGGCAGCTTAAATCAAACTGCAAGTAAAGCAGAACGTGACTAAAGCAACCTGCTTTAAGTGGTCTTCACTCTTTGAAACGGGCTACGGATTTAAAGATTAACAAAGTAGAGCTTAGTTCCAATGGGCATTTTCTGCTTTTCTTTTGGCTTGCTTTAACCTATTACCCCATAGCCTGTTTCTAGTATAGAAGAAAGTAGACAACTTAAAGCAGGTTAAAAGTTAAGCAGAATTGGCCCTTGCTTTACTTTAGCCAGCTTTAAGCTACCATCTGCTAGGATATGGAATTACTTTTCTTATACTGCATATTAATAACTGAGTAAATTGGAATTGTTTCCTCTAATGTGGGAATCAATTAAAGGCATAAAAAGGCATATTTATGTGGTAATGGGTAGAGCAGATATATGTACCTGTCAAGATATTTGGAACATTAAATTTTTCCTTTTAATTATTAACCCTTTACAGTACTGAACCTTATTAAATTAAATTGATAATCGCAAGCGAATTGCCATCGATTTGCCATCGAATCGGGCGCTTCAAAAAACAAATCCTACGTTTGAATACTTTAACGCGAATTTTCAGAAGCGGTTGTGACAAAAATGGAATCGAAAAAATTAACGAAGGCATATTTGCGAACATTTGTGAGATACACCACTCAAGAAAACTAATATCCGAGGGTAAATTAGTATTTTGAAATCGCAAGCGAATCGCCATCGAATTGCAAGCGAATCGCAAAGATTGTTAATTTAATAAGATTCAGTACTGTACCCCATAAAAGCGATTTTTAGCGTATCTGGTTTTTTCCTCCGCTGAAGAAAATAATCCAGTTTATACACTCATGAACAATTACCATAACAAATGTTTTATATAGCCTGGCATATGGTTGTTTAAAGCAGGCTGAAAGTAAAGCAGAATGTGCCTTAAGGCACATTCTGCTTTACTTTCAACCTGCTTTAAGTGATCACTTGTATTTAATGCTATATACGGATAATTGGGTAAAGGGTTAAAGATTGTAGAAGCATGAAAAGGCATGTCTATGAGGAATTAAAGTAAAAGGGGTCAACTTAGAATTTTACTACTCTTTGGCCTTGGATCTCAATAATAACCCTTTGGTTAAAATTGGCTCCGAACATCTTACTTCTTTAACGTATTACCCTATATACACACCTTTAATTTATTTCTTCACTGAAGAAAATAGTCACTTTATACAGTCATGAATATGTTACAGAGGAAATATATTCAAGCAGATACATGTAGTAGCTTAAAGCAGAATTCACCTTAACACTTTCAACCTGCTTTAAGAGGCCACTTGTCTTCAAAACAAGCAACAGGCTATGGGATAAAAGGTTAAATCAGAATATCTCCTTACCTAGTGACTAGTCTGGCCATGCATACATGTGGGTCCCTTATAGTCCCTACACCTGGGCATTAAGATATTAACTGGGCAGGCCGGGTATGTTGGTTTAGTACCACTTGAGTGACCATACATTATTATCTATCAAACCATCGACTGTGATAGGCATAGTCAGACTATTTAGCCCATGCTTGACCGTAAAACTTTTTTCCTTCATAATTTCAGGGTTAACCCATAGCCTGCCAGTCACGACTATAGCTCCATATGCAAACAGCTTGGATCCGGATGAGACGCCGAGTAACTCGGCGTCTCATCCGGATCCAAGCTGTTTGACACTCGGACAACATTTTCAGCAATTTTGAGCAACTTTGAAGCACTTTGAAACTTGAAGCAGACGAGAAATATAGCAGACGACAATTTATTTGGCGGGCTAAGGGTTAAACAATGTCTCCATCTTATCCATTAGGGTTTACCATTTCAGAAATGGAGATGATTTAAGCAGAATGAAAGTAAAGCTGCTTTCACGTTATGTGTGAACTTTACTTGATGCCAATCAACCCACAAATATCGAATATATTACAAGTTTTTATCTATTTGTTATGATTCTACATCGCTTTAACCCAATACCCCATAAATACAACTTTTTATGCCATTAATTTATTCCTCCATAAAGGAAAATAGTTTATACACTCATGAATATGTATCATAAGAAATATGTTCTACATTCTAGAAGATAATAGCTGAAAGCAGGCTGAAAGTAAAGCAGATTGTGTCTTAAGGCACATTCTGCTTTACTTTCAATCTGCTTTAAGTAGTCACCTATTTTCAAAACTAGAAACAGGCTATGGGGTAAAGGGTTAAACAGTATTTCAATATATGTAGTCAGCATCCTTAACAAACAGTTTACCTATACAAGGTACACTTGTCCTATGCAAACAGTGTCCTATAGGTGTATGAGCCCTCTGGTCAGGGTCTGCACTGTTTGTAATTTATTGCAAATAAACAACCTTAAATATTCAAAATGGATTAGACTTAAATGGAAACTGGAATTGTCCATTAAAAGTTTCAGGGGAGAATGAGTTAACCAATTACTCAATGCAGCTTGTTTCTAATTTCGTAGACAAGTGACCGCATTAAGCAGGTTGAAAGTAAAGCAGAATGTGCCACATTCTGCTTTACTTTCAACCTGCTTACAGTTTCAATCTGATAGGATATAGAATACCTATGGTGCATATACATGACTCTATGGAGTGGAACTATTTTCTTTAGTGAAGGAATAAATTAAAGGCATAAAAAGGCATATTTATGGGATAATTGGTTAATCAATAACCCCATAGCCTTTTTCTAGTTTTGATGATAGTTGACCACTTACAGCAGACTGAAAGAAAAGCAGAATGTGCTTATGGCACTTTCTGCTTTACTTTCAGCCTGCTAAAGTCAAGCTATTATCTGCTAGAATACAATGTATATAGAAAATATTTCTCATCATATTTTATTTGAGACAGTATAAGTTTGAACTATTTGAGGATTGAATTAAAGGCATAAAAAGGTATATATATGGGATAATGGGTTAAAATTCAACTATTATATAAAATAGCTACTGGCAGGGCTCCAGATAAGAGGGGTATTTCAAAAACTAAAATCTTTATTTCTGCTTTAAATCCTATGGTGTCACTACTCATTAGAATCGTCTCCAAGAGACGATTCTAATGAGTAGTAACACCATAGGATTCGATGCTAAAATAAGTGAAAAAATGTTGGATTATTGCAGTTTACTCTATCTTATCTAGAGTCTCCACTTACCTCGCTTCCTCAACACAACTGTTGAATACACACACCTGGCTCACTCAAAAACGTTTATATCTCATTTCTCAATATTATCTCTGAACCACAGGCGAATTTCATCAGGGGGTCAAACTTTACCAAAGTTTATTTTACAGGACACTTTCCCCCTACAGTCTTCATTCTGCTGGTATTTCACAGCCAGCATGCAATCTGAAATACATGTTACAACATCAATAGAATAACAGTTGAATCAATAACAAACACCTGGCTATGTTTGAATCGCATTTCCTGATACAGTGGAGAATACTTTATTCTTTCCTGTTTAAACGCAAACGCAAAGCACTAAAACGTAGAAAAGTACAACTTTTGAATAATTTTGTTAGTTCATGTTTATCTTGGTGGCAAACAGTTTTGAACCTGATCAGACGCCGGGTTACCCGGCGTCTGATCAGGCTCCAAACTGTTTGCACTGGGAAAAATAGTTTTAGCGTAAACACCTTTATTGGGAAAGAATAACGTTTTCTCCACTGTACCGATGAAGATAATACATGTAGTTAATTAAACACCCCTGAAATGTCAAATAGAAAATTCAAGTTTCCATATCACTGTAGTCCATTTTTGACTATTTATGGTTTGTCAACAATCACTGACTCATATTTTGTAGCTTAACCCATTACTCCATAGCCTGGTTTTAGTTTTGAAGACATGTAATCACTTAACTCTTTCCTCCCTGAAACTTTAAATGAACAATTCCAGTTTCGATTTTAAACTAGTCCATTTCTGGCTTTTAAGGATTGTTTTTGTCCATTATGACAAACAGTGAAGACCCTGATCAGAGGGCTCCTTTCGGAGCCCTCTGATCTGGGTCTTCTCGGTTTGCACAGGACAAATGTTCTATTCGGTTTATGGTCTCAACGTCCCAAGACTGCAACGTACCAGACGGAACGTCCCAATTATATGGATGGAACGTCCCACTATATAAAAATTATATGAAAACAGTATTATTTTACTGTTCCTTAATAAAGAAATGGTTTAATAATTTTCCCGAACCTAATCTGAAGGTTTTATGAAGAATATTGTCAAAAAATTAACACCCGATCGAAGGAAAAAAAGAATGCCTGTATAAACTCGTATCAAGATGGGATATCAAGATGGGATGGAATGTTTGGCTTTTATACAAATGTCTCATTACAGACTAGAAGCAATCGCAGGCTTTAATAAGGGTTGAATCTGTGTGTAAATCGGATGTACACATGTCATACGAATACAGTGAGGAACCTGCTCAGGGGTTATTCAATCCTAAATAGTCATTAATGGACAAAACTTAGCTGGAAACTGGAATTGTCCATTCAGGGATGAATAGGTTAAGGAAAATTATCGGCGATTGTAAACCAAGAAAAGCCAACTTTTTTAACAGGGGTGTCGATACAGTTACTTAAACAATATATATATGCCTTTAAATACGATATTAGTACATCAAATCTATTTTAGTTGGTGTTTACGAAGGTTAGGTAGGATCGGCATTTTTCATATCGTCGCCGATTTTTGGACAATAAAAGTATCTTTTTGAGCGGGAATTCATATATGACTTATAAACTGGTACACAGATACCTTTAAATACGCTATTACAACATAAAACCCTTTTCCTGTGGTGTGCTCTGCATTTCGAGTCGCTCGTCGATGAAAACAAAGAAAATGAATTCTGCTAAATATGACGCCTGCTTAAATCAATATATCCTTTATATGTGACTTTATTAATATCCAATTTACAAACAATTTGGAATATATGATGAGAATTGAGTTGGTCTCTAATCTGGATGAAACTGTTTGAAAAGGTTATCAGGAGATTAGCTTTAGCTGCCGTCACGGTCGTCGGAGTGTACTATTTGCATTTTTTTCTACGATCGGGTGTTCATTTTTGTAATAACAGATATCCTAAATCAATCAGATTATATCATCGTGAATAATCTCAAAAACAATAAATTATACAAAAATAGTATGATAAAACTGATTTTCTATAATTTTTATAAAGTGGGACGACATTATTTGTTAATGACGAGTATACTCGTCGTTAGGGCTGAATGTATAAACCTACGAAAATGCCCCGAGTTCCTCATTTAAAATAGGGGTTATGCATTAATTCTATTTTTGGACTTTTTTTCGACACTCCGGCCATGGCGTACAAATACACATTGAAATACCGAATACAACGTTTAAAATAGGTTTAAGATATAGTCTTGAAACTTATTATATCAATTTAAATGTATAGTATGAACTCATGGTCGAACATTGGCGACCATATAAAAGTGCCGAGTATCCCTGACATACGAAAACAAAAGCCGAAATTCATTTAATATGTACATAATATTAGCTCGTTACCTTGTGAATATTCTTTCCAGACTCCACCCACTATGAATAATTAACTAAATTTCTACTCTGTTATAATTAACAATCGTTTTTGCTAAACAGTTGTGACAACTCTGATCTATGATAACTCTATAGACAGGTATAGTAGGCCCTGAACAATGTCTGCTCTGTTTGCAGAGGCGTTAAAAGGCTCAGTCGGGAAAGGGTTAAGAGACCTACAAATTGGTGTTAAAACAAAAATCCCATTCAAAATGATTCTTTTATTGGATTAAATGCGGCTACACTTAAAACTGAATTGTCACTTTTATATTGACACCGATTTTAACAGTCCACAAAGGCATTCTTTTGAAACTTGACTGAAATTAGTCGCAGGTTGAAAAACACATGTAATTTCAAAGAAATCGTAATATCTGATATTACAGTAAAACTTACACATACAGTGAAGAAGACGTTATTCTTTCACGTTTAAACGCAAACGAAATGCAATTGCAATAAAATGTAGGAAATGACAACTAGTCTTAGTGGTCAATTCTGAATTTATTTATTTTAATATGAGTGGCAAACATTAAGGAGCCTGGTCAGACGCCGGGTTACTCTCCAAAATGTTTGCAATGTCAATAATAAGTTTTAGCAAAAATGCGTTTATTTTGAAAGAATAATGTGTTCTCCACTATAATTACCTAACAAATCAATAGTCCAGTCCACGGAATTAAAAACTTCTGTATATTTCCTTGTCCAGTCAATATTATCTGTAACAAAACTATTCAAAGTCTGATTCGACTCAATGACTCATACACACAAACACGTAAGGGACGGGTGATTGACAGGACAAGGTCTTTTGAAGTTAATCGACACAGCTTCTTACAGGTTAACCGCTTTCTGATGACATGTTTCATCTGTTTCTGCAGACTTTATTTTCGGCAGTCGGCTCTATTCATAGTCTTTGATGTTGCCGCGCAGAGGGCGATTTTTTTTGTTTTTAAAAAGGGACCATCTGCTGAGAAGAATCACCAGTCAAATTATCAGAACACACTGTTTAAATGTTCACATGTACACTGTTTGAAAAGGACGCCTATATGCGGGACTAGGGTTCAAAGGGTTAAAGCAGGTTGAACGTAAAGCAGAATGGGCCTGAAGCTTTACCTTAAAGCTGCTTTAAGCTATCAATCTGCTAGGATATAGAAAATACATATCATTGTGCAGTCTGTATAAAATTTACTACATTTTTCAGTGGATGAATAAATTAAATGCATAACGAGAAACCGCGAAGGTCGGTATGGCCGGATTGTCTGCACTTTTGCTTTGTATATATATATAATATAGTTACCCATGGCATGTGATGATGACCTCACTACAACTGTATATGCCAAATTTGGTTGCTGTAGGACTTAAATTTGACTAAAACGGACACTAACAAAAAGGTAATCAAGACGCAAACGAAAAGGTTAACCAAGAATTCTCTAAGTCATTGGACCTTGCAACCTAGGTCACAGTGACCTAGTTACCCATGGCATGTGATGATGACCTCACTATAAGTGTACATGCCAAATTTGGTTGCTGTAGGACTTAAACTTTGACTAAAACTGACACTAACAAAAAGGTAAACCAAGACGCAAACGAAAAGGTTAACCAAGAATTCTCTAAGTCATTGGACCGTAAAATCTAGGTCACAGTGACCATGTTACCCACAGCATGTGATGATGACCTCACTATAAGTGTACATGCCAAATTTGGTTGCTGTAGGACTTAAGCTTTGGCTAAAACTGACACTAACAAAAAGGTAAACCAAAGTGAGGACGTCGACCTTTCGTGCGTGCGGACGGACGGACAGACGGACGGACTGCATTCGCCAATCTATAGACCGCATTTTCAATCCGGCCAAAAAGGCATATTTATATGGTAAAAATTATTTCTTATATTGCTTTTATTATAAGTCCATATTGATTTTACTTTTTCTACCAACGATGAATGCCATCATGCACTTTAATCTTCTATCATGTTATTTAACCTTTGGTATATATCATCACTAAGTTAACTTTTAATGCTATTTAAACCTCTTATTAACCAGTACATTACGTCTAAATAGCAAAGTTCTTGGAACAACTGCATTAGTAGTAAATTATTTTCAATCAAGCCTATTATAGGTGAGAGTTGTTCATCAAACAGACCTGTGCGCAGAGAGGAAGTGGTTATTTCTCGATGTCGCATAGGTCACACTTATGTAAGTCATTCGTACATATTGAAACGAGAAATTCAGCCGGAATGTGTTTTCTGCATGGAGCCATACTCTGTTAAACACTTCTTATTAGATTGTGTTGATCTTTCTATCATAAGACAAAGATATTTTGAAGCTCATTCTATGAAAGAACTTTTTAGTTCAGTGCCATATGACAATATAATTAATTTTCTTAAGGAGACTGGTCTATACAGCAAGATTTAGTTTTTAAGAGGCTTTTATTATTACTTAATTTTGTGTATGTTGTGCTGACGTACCATTCCAAACTCAACACAGATGTTCGTTTTTGATGTTTAATTATTCATAGAATAAACCAAAATTACATGTTACGATGTAGATACATGTTAACAATTTTCTTTAGACTGTATAATGTCCCAAATATAGTACTGCACTGGCTCTTTCTTGTTTACTTGTTTAAAGTATGTCATGTAGCCCTCCTCCATTGTGAATGTTCTATTCTGTTCTGGTTAACATTATATCCGCGCACGACCGCAGAAGAGAGCTTCAATAACATGACTTTCCCCTTCAGAGTTTTTGTTTAGACTGAGGTCCCATGGCAGATCTAATCTGGGCCCGTTTCCTAATAAGGGATGCTGTATACACAACCCCAGCTAGTGTCCAGGTTCTGTGATCTTATTACAACATCAAGTGATTTGGAATTCTGCATTATAATTATTAATAATTTTAATAATACATGTTTATTAATCATGAAATTATCAAAGTTAAACTTCCTTTTACTTAAAACACGATAATAAAATCAAAAGCTAAATAATTTTGAAGCAGACGCTTATTTTGATGTGTATGCCATACACTAACAGTAACTGCTGTCATAACAATCTCTAATGTTTGTAAGAGTTAGTTCCCTTTGATATTTATAACTCTCTTGTATCCTTTATTTGTTTTTGCATTTCTGTTTGAATTTTAACAACTTCCTTAATGTCAACACTTTGTTTTTCCGGCTTGCTTATTCTTCCATCCATCATTAATTGAATATCACTTGTAAATTCTGTCAGATCAAAATAACCTTTGACACATCAGATATCAAATCACAATCTTCTTCCTTTCCCTCTTCCTCACATTTCATCATTAATGAGCTACTAGTGTTTTCAAGCTTTTGACAAAATTCTTTCAACCTAGATTGATGGTATTTGGCATTTTTCATTAACGTCCTCAAATCGTGATATTCTTCAATATTCTCTTGCAGTGTAGCATTGGCATTTGTTAGAACCACGGTAGCGTGTGCGTAAGCCTTTGAGCGATTTGGCAGACATGTTTTACTATTTTCTTGGTAGTGACTAGGGGTACGTGACCGTACCTCTAATATTTGAAATTAGCGGTACGGTCACGTACCCCTAGCGAGCCCTGTGAGGGTTGACTAGGGGTACGTGAGTCATTTAAACTATGTAGCAACATATTAATTTGCCTGCAGATACGTTTTATTGATGCTAATATTAATAATCTCTCATCTCTACCTTATCTTGTGGATATTTAATGGAGAAAAACAAAGAAACTTCGACAAATATTCCCCACCCAACTTGTTCTCACCGGCAGCGATGAGAATAGATGTATTCCGCATACATGTATTGGGTTAATTATCGTCAGATACGCCCGATATATGAAAATCCGTGACCAAGGTTAAGTTTTTTTCTTAACATTTTGATTCAATGGTAACTTAATTAATACAATTAGCTTGTATAAGAAACTACTGCTGATGTGCCTTCCTAACTTAGCGATGAATATAAAGTGAGATCTAAGAAAATAAAAAATATCAAAGCTTCGGCTCCAATCAAGTATCGAAACATGTAAGTTTGCCGGTACCCAAGTTTGCTGGTTAATGACCTTCACAAATCAACTCGTAAAACACGTTTGACAACTGATCGCAATTAAACAGTGCAATTACTCTAAACAAGGCTGGTATTGGATATTTATACATGTTTGTAAAAATGTGTGAACGTTCTTTATTCATAGGTATAGTTTTCGCTGCCGTGAAAAAAATGCCGATTGGAAATTATTTTTGGATTAATTTTTTTTTGCTTTTCTGCGTTAAACAGTCAGAATAGAAGGTTGAAATGAGATATTATTAACATTAGCATCGCTATTAGGTAGTGACTAGGGGTACGTGACCGTACCTCTAATATTTGAAATTAGCGGTACGGTCACGTACCCCTAGCGAGCCCTGTGAGGGTTGACTAGGGGTACGTGAGTCATTTAAACTATGTAGCAACATATAAGTTTGCCTGCAGATACGTTTTATTGGTGCTAATATTGATAATCTCTCATTTCTTCATTATCTTGTGGATATTTAATGGAGAAAAACAAAGAAACTTCGACATATGTCCATCACCCAACTTGTTCTCACGGCAGCGATGAGAATAGATGTATTCCGCATATATGTATAGGGTTAATTATCGTCAGATACGCCCGGTATCTGAAAATCCGTGACCAATGTTAAGTGTTTTTCTTATAAATGATTAATTTGATTCAAAGCTAACTTAGTTATATAATATTCTTGTTCGAAATTACTGCTGATGTATCTTCCTAACTTAGCGTTGAATATAAAGTGGTAGATCTGAGAAAATAAAAACAATCGAAGCTCCGCGGCTCCCATTAAGTATATCGAACATGTAAGTTTGCTGCATGGTTAATAACATGTTACAAAAATCAACTCAAAAACACGTTTGACAGTTGATCGCTATAAGACAGTGCAATTATTCTAAATAAAGCTGTTATTGGATAATTATACATGCTTGTAAAAAATGTGTGAACGTTCTTTAATCATAGGTATAGTTTTCGTTGCCGTGAAAAAAATGCAGATATGGAATTTTTTAATATGAAGTTTCTTTGCTTTTCTGCGTTAAACAGTCGGAATAGAAGGTTGAAATGAGATATTAGTAACATTAGCATCGATATTAACGTATCTGCAGACAAAATAAAGTGTTTCTTAATAGTGTTTTGGACTCACGTACCCCTAGTCAACCCTCATAGGGCTCGCTAGGGGTACGTGACCGTACCGCTAATTTCAAATATTAGAGGTACGGTCACGTACCCCTAGTCACTACCTCGCTATTAACGTAGGTAGTGACTAGGGGTACGTGACCGTACCTCTAATATTTGAATTTAGCGGTACGGTCACGTACCCCTAGCGAGCACTGTGAGGGTTGACTAGGGGTACGTGAGTCCAAAACACTATATAGCAACACTTTATTGTGTCTGCAGATACATTAATATCGGTGCTAATGTTAATAATATCTCATTTCAACCTTCTATTCCGACTGTTTAACGCAGAAAAGCAAAGAAACTTCATTAAAAAAAAAAAATCCAATCGACATTTTTTGCACGGCAGCGAAAACTATATCTATGAAGAAAGAATTTTCACACATTTTTACAAACATGTATAAATATCCAATACCAGCTTTGTTTAGAACAATTGCACCGTTTAATTGCGATCATTTGTCAAACGTGTTTTTCGGGTTGATTTGTGTAGGTCATTAACCAGCAAACTTATATCGGCACTTACATGTTTCGATACTTGATGGGAGCAGAAGCTTCGATAGTTTTTATTTTCTTAGATCTACCCCTTTATATTCAACGCTAAGTTAGGAAGCTACATCAGCAGTGATTTTCAACAAGCTTATTACATTAAGTTACATTTGAATCAATTTTTTAAGAAAAAAACTTTTTTTTTTTTTTTTGATTTTCGGCTGTCAAGCAGCCCATTTATTGTGTCCCCGTCATAGGTGAGGGAAGGTCGGTGACCCATCCTCCTGCCCACCTCACATAAAGACATGTCATTTTATATATTTGTTTTACAGTGAACCTTTATCGACCCTTTTGGCATTGAATACTGGTCCAGGAAATAGTTTTCGAATATTTGAGATTTTATGAAACACGACTATATTTTTCAGTTTATTACCTCTATCTTTTGATAAAAACAAGTACAAACAGTGAAAGCCCAGAGCCAACTACCACCTCTATGAGCTGTGTACTCATGTTCTGGGACTGCACTGCCTGTCTACATTGTCACCAAAAGGGTCGACACTTCCATGCTACAAACAATAGATACAAAGCTTAATTAAAATGGGGTTTTTAGAATTTTGAAGTTTACTTAGAATAGACTTGCCTGTTAAAAAGATTAAAAGTAAATATTCAAGTTGACAAAAGGTTTATCTGACCTCCAAAGCTCCTTTTAAGTACAATCTCCTGTTTCGTTTGTGTTTTCTTCTTAATATTTTTTTTATAGGAATGAAATACAAGTTTTGAATAACATAATTCTTCCAGTAGTTATATTAACTAGATGTGTATTACTTTGAACACATGTGCTCTCTGCCAGCAAGTATCAGTTGAAAAACAGTTATAGCCAAAATCAAAAGAAGCATTATATCACAATCTATCTGACGGAAAGTAAAGTGCAGAGAGGGGGAGTAACCAATGGTGTTAATGCAAGAGTTATTTGCTATGCCAAAGGCATTTCAAATCATCAAACTTTTCCATTAATGACATTTCGTGTTAAAGTGTCAATAGAACAGGAGTGACACTATAAAAAGAATTTTAAAATATAGGTGTTTGTGGACCTACATTATATAATTCTGTCGAATTTGATATTTGAAAGCTCCAACGCCCACACTATTAATTTGACTTAACCAGGGTTCCAGATAAGAGATAGTTATTTCAACAAATCCAACATTTTCTCACTCTTTTTAGAACCAAATACCATGGTGTTACCACTCAATAGAGTCGTCTCGAAGAGACGATTCTAATGAGTAATGACACCATAGGGTTTAATTCAGAAATAAAGATCTTAGTATTTGAAAAACTATCCCTATCTGGTGCTCTGTTAACCCACTATTCCACACTAGATACTAATAAGATACACATTTTGTGCATTCAGCCCATTTTTCGAATAAAGAAAAAGGTTGTAATGAAGTCTTTACAGTCGTGAAGATGTATCAGATTCATAAGAGATATTTCCCATATTCTTGTATATAGAATCCCAAATATGGCTGAGAGTAAGTAGAGTGTGAATCATGTGTCGTACAAAATGAGCATGGAGGTCAGATAAAAAATCAATATAAAGATTTCTGCATATGTTGAAAAAGAAAAGGAAAGGACAAGTGCGCTAGCAAATACTGTTTTCCTTCCAGTTTTAAATCTAGAAGCTAAATGTAACATAATACACACAAAAAAAACAAAAAAAAACAAAGGATAATAACAAAGGTATATATACAAATATAACAAGGAATATCAAGGACACCAATCGTGCAGACAGAGGTGATGTTTGTCTGATAACTCTTATGTCAATCTATTTAAGTTAACCCTTCACTCCATGCATATGTCTTCTAATGCCCCTATTAGTTGCTCCAGTGGAGACAAAAAGCTCCACTCTGTGCTTTATAAATATGCACTGTTTGAAACATGTTCTATATCCTAGCATAAAGCAGGTCGAAAGCAAAGCAGAATGCGTCTGAGATGCAACTCTGCTTTACCTCCCACCCACTTCAAGCTGCCACATGACCTGTCTTTAAAACTCAAGAAACAGGCTATTGGGCAAAGGGTCAAGTCTTGACACGAATAAATTTTAAGTTAAAAGCAGTCAGGTCCAGATTAATCAAGACCAGGTCAAAACAGTTTGAATATTTGTGCTTGGTTATATTGTTTCTTATGACTAGTTGTTGGGGTAAGGAGTGAACACCTTTACATAAGATCAACCAATTGAGAGTCTCTGAATCGAGAAAAAATAAAATCTATCCAGCATGGCCACTGAGGAAGGGCTATGAGTTGGCAGTATCAAAGACAGAAGACAGCCCACAGCATAGCGAAAGCAAAGCAGAAAGCCTCTAAATGAGCTTTAGACCCTACCTCAACCCTGACACGAGCGGCCATCTGTCCCGACAACCATACTTCCTCACCCAGTGGTCACTATAGAGAGGATGACTGGAATAATGTCAAGTAATGTTAATGGTTTCAGCACAAGTCTGACACAAGTGATGCATGATCAAGCAGCAATTGTGTCAGAGCCATGCTAAAGACATATTTTAAGAATTATTGAGTTAAATTTTTATATTTTCCCCATGACACTTCAAACTTGTGCAACTGAAAGTTTTGGGTTGCTATATACTTTTCTGAATGGTATCGAGTAATTATTTGTTTCTTGAATTCTTCCAAATTTGGCCTTTGTTTACTCATTTTATTATAGTATAAGAATAATTTGGCTTGCAGCAGCAAAGTGTTCATAGGTTTGTCAATCTTATAACTACCAAATATAAATTCTTTACATGTCCATTCAGTAAAAGTTACACTGCATTTGATCTGTATCCAATTGTAAAGTTCTCGGATGAAGTTTCTGCTGACATTGCAGTTCCAAAAAAGATGAAGTATTGTTTCTGGAGCATTATTACAGAAAGAAAAAAACTTAACATTGGTCACTGATTTCCAGATATCGGGCGTATCTGACGATAATTAACCCTATACATGTATGCGGAATACATCTATTCTCATCGCTGCCGTGAGAACAAGTTGGGTGGGGAATATTTATCGAAGTTTCTTTGTTTTTATCCAATAAATATCCACAATATAAGGTAGAAATGAGATATTATTAATATTAGCATCAATAAAACGTATCTGCAGGCAAAATAATGTGTTGCTACATAGTTTAAATGACTCACGTACCCCTAGTCAACCCTCACAGGGCTCGCTAGGGGTACGTGACCGTACCGCTAATTTCAAATATTAGAGGTACGGTCACGTACCCCTAGTCACTACCATTAACGTATCTGCAGACACAACAAAGTGTTGCTATACAGTGTTATGGACTCACGTACCCCTAGTCAACCCTCACAGGGCTCGCTTGGGGTACGTGGCCGTACCGCTAATATCAAATATTAGAGGTACGGTCACGTACCCCTAGTCACTACCTATTTTCTTACGATCAAAATCAGAAACAAAGTGTAACGGAAATCAACACACTGTTTTCGCAGTTCTAACGAATAAAACTATGTCAATTTTGCTTTATAAATGAACATACCTGGTTATTCAGTCCATGCCGCTACTTGTCAGTTCAAACATATTTCTCAATTTTCTTTAAATCTCACAGAAATGCATCAATTTCAACTTTTTACCAGTTTTATTTTGCCTTTTATTTCATTCGGATATCCGGAAATGGAGAATTGTCGCGAGTGTTATCCGGCGCCGTTTATCGGAATTTCTCGGTTCCTATGACGTTCCAAACGAATCCATCTCTGGGTGACACAGAGAGTGGAACGTTCCATAGTATGTATATCAGGGCAGCCATCCCATACAATTGAAGAATATTCAAAAATTGGTCGTACATATGACAGGTATATTTGATTCAGAGCAGATCTTGATAAAACAAATTGTACCTTACGCATTATATTGATCACTTTAGAAGCTGACTCTATGATATTATCTATGTGGTTAGCCCACTGGCCATTTTCACTGAGTGTCATCCCTAAGTGTTTATGGTGGTCGACAAAGTTTATTTCGGGTTTCAGTGTTATCAAAAAGTAGTCTAGGTAAAGCAGATTGTCTTTTAAGAGTAAATAGAATAGCTTCTGTTTTATTTGGGTTAAAATTAACTAGCCATTGATTTGCCCATTCTGAGATGTTATTTAAGTCATGATTAATAATACCTTCAATATCGTCTAGGGTACTTGCAGAGTAATAAAGAGAACTGTCATCAGCATATAATCTTGTTAAGCTAAGTAATGAATCAGTTATATCATTTACGTAGATGAGAAAAAGTAACGGTCCTAAAACTAAACCTTGAGGGACACCGGCATTAACTGGCATTAGTTGTGATTCAGCAGATTCTATTGTAACTTTTTGATGTCTATTATTTAAATAACTTGTAATCCAGTTCATTAAGTTAAGATTTATACCATTTTCACTTAATTTAAAAAGTAAACCCTTATGTCATACTCTGTCAAAGGCCTTTGAAATATCGCAAAAAACATACAAGAATATTGATTATGCTCAAAGCTTTGACAGACATGGTGATATATATCAATAAGTTGATATGTAGTAGAGTGAGTTGGTAAAAACCCTGACTGGTATTTATAAAGCAAATTATTGTCTAAGAGAAAATTGTACATATGTTTAAAAACAATTATTTCTAGAATTTTTCCACAACAGCTTAATAGTGATACAGGTCTATAATTTGAGGGTGTTGATTTGTCTCCTTTTTTAAAAATGGGAGTTACTTGGGCAATTTTCCAAGCATCTGGAAAGATTCCATCCTGTATAGATCTATTAAATAATATAGTTAAAGGAATTGAAATAGATTTAGCACAGTTTTTCAACATTTTATGACTTATGCTGTCAGGTCCATTTGCTTGGTTCACATTAAGTTTAAAATAATTTCTTCTATTTCATTTTGATTAATGTTAAATACTGAAAGTCTATAAGAGTTTTTTCATGAAATAAGGAAAGATTTACATTATTATCATCAACATTTGAGATTGAGGTGAAATACTTATTTTAACATTCTGCCCTTTCTTCATTTGTTGTAAACCAGAGTTTTTGACCATTCGGTAATGTTTCACAAATATGGGGGAAGCAAGTTGAGGAAGAGTTATTTTTTACGAAATGTCTTATTATTTTCCAGAAGCCCCGCTTGTCATTGCATTGTAATTCTGCCAAATTTGTTTCTAAAGTATTATAAAATTTCTCCTTTGCGTGTTTCTTTAAATTATTAACTTTGTTTCTTAATTGTTTATATTTTATCCAATCTGTTTGTTTTTAGAAGAATTTGCTGTTCTTTTTATTCGATCTCTCTTTCTAGACATTTTTCTTATTTCCGAATCATACCATGGTTGATCGTCAGTCCGTACACACACTTACTTAGAAGGAATACACTGTTTAATAAAAGACATAAATAATTCAGTAAACACATAATTGATCCATGAAACAAAACATCCCAGTTATTATCACGTATTTTCTGATTTAATAATTCAAAATTTGCCCTATCATAAAGCCACACAGTTCTTTCAAAACAAGGTTGAACATGATAAGAGAATGGTAAGATTATGTATGTAGCACTGTTGTCACTGATTTCTCTTGGTACCTGAATAATTCCTGCATCTGAATAAGCTGTGTCTGTAGGTGTAACTATAGGATCAAGAATAGCTTTTTGTCTGGTAGGAACATTAATAACATTGTGTAATGAATTAAGTAACATAACATCTTTAAAATTATGAAAGGATGGATTTAACAAATCCTCATTTAGATCTCCAAGCAAAATTATATTTTTTGATATTTCAAACGCTGCTTCGAGGTTTAAATTCAAATTATTAAAAAATACACTATCAGTAGTTTTGGGGCTGTAAAAGACACTAAATAAATAACACTCATTTTTTTATAATAACATCTACCCAAATTGATTCGGCACAGAATATCTCAAGATCAGAAACCCTTGAGTGCACTAGATCTTTGTTCAAGTATACAAGAATTCCACCTCCATGGTTCGTTCTGTCTTTCCTGTATGGTTCATCAAAAGAATTGGATACAAACAATGATTCATTTGACATTAAGTTATCTAAGTGAGTTTCTGTGAAGCATAGTATGTTAAAATCGAGAAAATGATCTTTAATAAAGTCCAGTTTGTTTCGTATGCTCCTTATATTACAATGCATAACAGATAAATCAGATATGACAGGACCAGGATATTTTTTCAACGTCTCCTGCTTCAACCATACTGAAACTGATATTGTAAATTATTTCTTTTGAAAGACATATTCCTTTCTGTAGAAAAACTCGTAAATTTCCAAACAGCCATATACAGTATCTAAAGAAAACAAAAATATCACGATGCACACTAAATCGTTTAAATACACTAAAACATCTGCCATGAAACAGTCCAATGGATATCCTCCACGCATTTAAGTCGTTACCTATGTGGTAATATCACCACCATTAATTGAAAGATATCCATCTGGACCATTTCATGACCAATGTTTGTCATTGGGGCACCTGTATACCAAATTACAAACTTATGGTAAACATAACCTTGAAAGAGAGAGGAAGAGAGAAGGAATAAAAGAAGTAGAAGCAGAATAATACATGTTGGAAAATATAAAGTTGTAGTCATACTGAAATTAAAATCAGTGGAAAGGAGAATTCGAGAATGTTGGTGTTACAAAAGATCGATATGGTTTATAAAAAACAAAGAAACCAAGATTTGTATTTACTAGTACCTATGAGAAAAAATAGAGAAAAATTATGGAGACGAAAAAAACAAAGATTCCTTCATTTATAGTTTCGAATTTCTTTTCGTCTCTCATTTATGTTTAATCTTCAGAAGAAACGCTTGCAAGTTTAAGTTATCAAAAACAAAAACACACACACAAAAAAACCTCTTTATATTCACACCGGCAACGAAATCTAAACCAAACAACTACACTCACACACACACACAGAGACAACCACACGCCATACAATAATACATACACTAACACGCACGAGCTTATACACGCTCGCTTGCACTACAAACTTACACACTACAAGCCACTTATGTCATGTATATGTACATAATCTCAAAACCCAATACAAACACGCACGTGCACTCAAAAACAACATAACGTATCCAAAGCCATTCATACACACACCTATTCGTAAGAAAAAGTATCTACTAGATTCATATAACCACAATCAATGCAAGAGAAAGCCCAATTCACGGTGTGGTGTCGGCACACATTTTGACGCATACAGATACAACCGTGCACTAAGCCGTCGGCGTCTAAACTGTAAATCTACCTGCTGTTAGGTAGCTGTTTTGAACCATTTTCTCCACAACCAAAGTGCATTACCTCAATACCCAGGTGTCTTTATGACAGAATGTTGCAACAGGTGAGACGAAAGCAAAGCAGAAAGCCTTTTTAGATTTCGACTCTGCTTTCATCCCACTTCGAGCCGCCGTTTGAATTAAGGTTCTTGTAAAGTGTTTTTTGGTGCATTTTTGAAAGGTGATATTTTGGTCATTTATGGAGCAATGTTGCATAATTTCATATCAAAATGTTCGTATTGAAATGAACAAGCTTATGAGATAGCTTACAATTTGAAAGGAAAACTGTGTATCTTGATTTTGTACAATATGTTTGGATTTGCACCAAAATGTGAAGCAAATTTTCTGTACTGAAATTCAACAAATCCTTCCTCTATATTGAAGAATATGCTTTACATGAGGTAGTAGGACCAAAATCCTGACGAAATCCACTCAAATAACAACAGAAGAAGTCATGGAATATTTGACAATTTTCAAGGACAACACTATTTTGCCATGGGGGGACTACTTATTTTTTCCAAAGTATGGTGGGCAACACGATCCTCTGTCAAACATTATTACATGTAAAATATGCAGACTGTGTTGGGTTTTTTATCCTTTTTAAACTGAATTATACCTTGAGAATACATTGAGAATCGTTGTTGGGCTCTCGCGGGAGGATCTGCTTCTTTATAAGCCCATCCTCTTCCTAAAAGTCTTCTATAACTGTGTTTTACCGCATGTTGCAAGATATATACACGATTATAATGACTTCATTGCGTATATAACGATTACACAATTGCTATTAAAATCCCAGGTCTCTTTATGCGTCTAAGCTTGCCAACGTGTTCCTTACTTTGCATGTGCACAGATACACGTGTTTCACTGTAAACAGCCGCGAAGGCAAGAGAATCTCTCGCCACGGTCCGCTCGCCTCAATGCGCAAAAAGGAGGAGTGACCGTGGAGAACGATATGTTTGAGAGAGACATAATGGGTGGGGGCAGCGCTATGGTCTGGGTCATAGGCATTCGGCCCGTTGGCTATGACACTACCCCCAGCTGCTACCCCCCCCCCCCCCACTCTCCACCACCACCAAACGTGGATATAATACCCTATACCCTAAAATCTATCCATACATTCAATAATCATCATAAAAGAACTTTTCCTGAAGTTTCATGAAATTTAAAAAATATATTTTTTTGTTGCTAATTTATAAGTTAAATAGATACATACATACATGTTACGAAACTTCTTGAAACATTTGTTAAGGATGTTTGTTGAACATATGGATGTATTTTGACTCATTTTGAAAGATTTATGGGGGTAGTAGCTGGGATGGGGGGGGGGGGGGGGGTCATAGCTTACGCACCGAAAACCTGTGGTCTGGGTTGGGGAAATGAGAACTCTGGAAACTGACTTGGTTATTATTCAATAAAATGCCAATGCTCAGCGTTACATCAATGTTTTAAATAGCACAGTGATTAGATTCATGCAAAAGAAAGGAAGGACCTGGCATTTTCAGCTTGACAATACATGTATAAAGCATCACACGGCGCGTATCACCACACAATTTCTTGCTAAAATACATTAACGTCCTCGGACATGAGCCCCATAGAACACATATCGGATGTATTTGACAACAAGGTCCGGTCAAATCATCAAATTTATACCATAATGACCTCCAAAGTGCATTGTGGTTGGAATGGCAACAAATTTGAAACGTAACGTAAAATCAATGAGGAGACGTATTCTGCAATGTATCCGTAAAATGGAGGGAACAGTGGATACTAGTGCTTTTTTTAACATCACTTTAAATGCGCATCAAGTAAATGTTTGTTTCCAGATGCTGTGTGGTCATTCTAATTATTAATAATATTCCATTTCGACCCCTCTCAACTGAATTATTCACTAAAAAGTATGCAATATTTGATTCTAATCCAATGAAGTACACACACACATGACTATGACATTGAAGCTTCAATTACAAAAATAATTAATCCGGCATATAAATGTATCAACAAAATTTATTACTTTTAATTCTATATAAACTGAAGTGAGATCCGGTTGTTTATAATTCTCTGTGAAAAGTGTTGTAAACTTAATGATGTTTTTTAATTCGAAAAATATTTTTAAGGTAAAATCTTTCTATATGTATATCCTCCATTTCTTAAAATAATTTTCAACATTGTATCATATCACCACGGCTTCGTCGATGACCAAGCAATTTTTGAAAACCAATCTTTCGGTACATGTAAGGTTGACAATCCAGGAGACGCTTATTGGTAGGCTTACATAATTTTTAAACACTTCTTTTAAGAATAGATACCATAATACATGATAATAGTGTTTCCATATTGACCTGACGAGTGCTTTGTACAAAATTATGAAATAGCTTTTCGCAATGTAATCATACATTCTGATTATTAAGGATAATACACTGTTGGATTTGTTATCTTTTTCAGCTATATGACTACTTACTTTTCAATCCTGTTAAAATATTACCCCTAAATCCCCCTTTTCACTAGTAGACTCAATGTCCGCAAAGTTCAAAGTATACTGGTAATATTGGTTGTCTCTTCCAAAGTGTATGGTTCTGTAATTATTCACATTAAAACGCAACAGCCACTTTGACTATGTGTAAGGCATCAAAGTCGTGCTGGATAACATCAATTTTAATGTCTTTGTTGTATAGTTTGGTACCATAAGCGAATAATTTCACAATACTACGTATAACTTCAGGGGTAGGGGGTCATCTATTATAAACATATGAATAATATGGGTCCCAGGACACTTCCCTGGGGTACCCCACTTAAAATGTCTTTCCACGAAAAAGACCAGGGTCCTTTCACAGATACATATTGCCTACGTCCAGTAAAAAAGTCACGTTTCCATGACAAAACTGGACCTCTGATACCAAATACTGATACAACATGTACTTTGCGAGAAAACGTTGATGTACTATGCTCTCAAAAGCTTTGACAAAATCTAAATATACGATATATTTTCCCAAATTCTATCACCCTCAATGTAGTGTGACTAATCATCTATGTATTCAATTAACTGTAAAAGGCAGGATCCCCTAGAACGAAAACCAACTTGAGCATCAGATAAACTAATATATGATTGTTTCTGACTAAATTTTCAAATATCTGTGCCCTTATGATTGTTTTTAAAGACTTTTCCTCAGTCCTTTGAAAGAGTCCCCCCAGAGAATTTGAGGTGTCAATGTAACTGTCAAAACATGTTCAGCACGTGCAGCCGGTGGGTGTACCAATCTCAGTTAAGCTGGTGATAACCAGATTATACTCACGCTCTAGTGCTTTTCAATGGTTATTTCTAACCAAACTATCAAATATAAAGGTAGAGTCTCACACGAAAGGCTTCAACGGTTCTTTGCTAGCGACATGGCCATAAAATCCATGATTTTTGCAAGGAAATTGTCTGGCAAGGTGTTATGATCGAAAGATCATCTAGGGATGTCTTTAAATTCTTTAAGGCTATCAGGGTGGTAGTTGCATAATTATACTCATGAACTATTACAATATTTTAATGTGTGTGTATGTGTGAAATGCAGAAGCAGAATATACGTGAAAAAAGTAGTAAGGACAAAAAATAATTGTGTGTCTCTGCCCAACGAAATCGTCGGTTGTGTCTCTACTAGGACACCATAGAAAGCCTTGTCCAAATCGTGCTATAGTATATACATGATGAGCATTAAATTTTTTACCCCTGTACCTGCCAAAGGCTTGAATAGTTTCACAACAATGCAAGCTTTATATAATAGAGATCGCAATGCAAAGTGAAATATAAATCAACATTACAATAGCCGGAAAGATGTGGAATACTTGAATGGGTGTAAAAAGGTGATTTAAAGGGACAAACTCTTGATTTTCCTGAAACAAAGGTCAGCTGTACAGGGACGGATTTACTTTCTCGTCAAGTAATCCGCTGAAAAATCGTGACATTCGGAGGAATTTATGATCGAAAGTAATGCGCAATGCACTTATTTTATTGTTTATGTATCAAACAACAATAGTGTACTGAAATAAAAGTCGAAAATATGGATATTAAAAAATGAGAAAATGCGGATTAATCGGAAAAGTCGATGTGTTGGACAAATTACACATTTCGGTGACCTTGATATAATTGAACGGATATATTGTGTAACTGCAGTGATTCGGGTGAGTGACATTCCATCAATCATGTTGCTTGTTCTTTTCTCTGTCCGCACGTATATAACAATTGTCAATCGGTTTTGTAGATTTGGAGTAAATGGACTTTAAATGTTGGCAAACTTCTACAAATTTGTAAAATGCAAATGGCTGCCCTTGAATCAAGCATGGGGTATTCTAAGGGCCAATTACAAGGTTTTTTTCTGACTTTTGTAAGACATTCTGTGTAGGAGTACCTAGTATGTAATGGGTTCTTTGTATGTATTCTACCAGATTTCCGAAAATACGTGCCATTAAGTGATTTGATATATTCTGCTGAAGAGGCTATTTTAACTCCATGTTCGTTACTTTTGGATCTTCTGACATCACAAGTACACTTAAATTAATAAAAATGTAGGCATGCTCCTTTTCATTGACTAATTATTTATACTGTGTGAAAATATTTTTAGCCAATGTGGTATAGTTATTGAGTATTGCAACTTTTCAAATTTGGGTATTTTTTCTCGTACAGGGACATTACATGAACCTTAACAAACTCATATAATATTCGTACAAGGCGCTTATAGTGTGGAGGTAGGGCTGAAGACAGTCAATGAACAGTGTGTGGAGGAAAGGATCAAAGATCTATCGAGTACAATGTTTCAGCTTTTTTATTTACAGCTTTTTGGATTATAAGAAAGATAAATAAAGCTCAGATTGAGACACGGTAAAGTATATTAAATGGACCAGTCCACTATATTAAATAACCCTTTTGGTTGCTCTTAGCAATGATCGAAAGCGAAATTATTGCAAAAACCAACCACAGGTTATATTTTGAATATGTTTACTTAAAATTTAACTTTACTTTAAGGTACTTCGCATATGCTCGTAGTTTCCATACGATTGTTATGAAACTTTTCATGAAGAATGATAATAGTCTAAGAAACAATATGTGTAAATATAGGCAAAATTTATCGTGTGGTTTGTCTTTAAGGTCTTTTTTCTGACAAAAACCTAGAATTTTGATGATTTTATTTTTCTTAAAAATGAATAAAGCTAATGACTATAATTCTCACCCAATAAGTAGTCCACAACATTCATTACAAGAAAAGCTAAAAACATTTTGAATAAAGGTGTTCAGAAAGATGTAATCAGCTATTTAAATTTTTCAAAATGCTAAAAAATTGAATTACAAAAAAACTGACTCATTCAATGTATATTTGTTTTCATTTTATTCAAATATATGGTTGATGAACTAGTCAGTCTGAAAAAATTAGAAAATATTACAGTCAGGATTTGTTGTAATAATATATTTTCTTATTAAAATGTGGGATATTTGTTGTTTAGATACAGTTACCTACCTTAGAATTAAAACTTTGTCATTAAAATGCATTATTTTTTATTCATGGACTTGCATACAAGGTTTATTATATTGTTTTAACATAATTATAATGGACAATATCGATCTTGAAAAGGTTAGCGTATTGATAAGCTTCAATGTGTGGCTTTATAGTTCGATCAAATCGTTTACATGTATACCGATTTAATTGACTTGTAAGTCATTAAACTAAAACGTACAGGTAAGTGGACATATACTTGGACCGTAAACACCACTAGTTCTAATCAACAAAGACTAAACATAACATGTCTCTTGATTACTGCGTTATGGATTGACAAGTCAATAAATCGAACACTAAAAAAAATATTTGGATCGGATGGGTCTCGAACCTATGACCTTTTGATTGCTAGTCAACTACTATACTAACTGCGCTATGAAGGATTATACTAATTTGTATAAATTTTCTAGTAGTCCTGCAGCTTAACTGAAAGTTCTATAACAATTGTGCATTTTGTGATAAAAGCACCAAATTTGGAAGTCTAATAGTTCAACATATTCCAAACAAAATTACATATTGAGCCATCATGATTTTTGAATACGGTGACCATGGCAGCCATTTTCCAAAATGGCCGCCAACGACAACTGTTTTATGGCCAATTCTTAAGCATAGTTACTTATAATGATAAACCACGCATATAGGATCAGAAAAGGGATGCTAATAATGCTTTATTTTGTTTGTTTACGTCCGTTTCTGCCATCTATGGGCTAATTGGACGCCCAGAGAGAGAGAGAGAGAGAGAGAGAGAGAGAGAGGGGAGCAGATACAGAGAACCTGGGCGTGGTGTCCTAATTTTATTATCCACAGAGATATCTGGTGCTTTTAGATGCCCAGTGTAAGCACTGATATATCAAACCTCGATTTAAAAAGTCTCATCTGAAGGACTTGGTCATTCGGGGGATCCAACTCACTACCCCTGACATCGTAATCGAGTGATTTACCCTTCGACTTTGTCTGGCGGTATGTGTTAATAAAAAATCAAGATGGCCGCCATATTTTCATGATTCCACCATGGCAAGCAATTACTGCTATTGCGCTGGCCAGTTGCTCTATAAGAATTAACCCCTAATGAGGACAACTTTTCGTGGTGGGGAGATTAAGTACCCTGTTGATCACCGGGTCCGGTGGGAGATTTACTCCTTTTGGGGCTACCCAAGCGGAACAGGTTCTGTGCTAGAGGCCAGACTTACGGTTCTCACAACCGCCAGACTTTACTCGGGCACATCTAGACGTTTGTAGGCAGTTTTAAAGAGAGTAGGTTGTATATGCCCTCCAAAGTTGCGTGGCCAAGTGTTTACCACTGCTGCTGTTGACAATATTGAACACAATCCAAGTTCATCATCAGCTAGAGATTCTTTCTATGGTGCTGCCATCTCTCTTCTTCAACATCCCTCTTTTGATGGTGAAGGGACTGGCCGTAGTCTTCTACTTATACCAATTAACCACCGCCGTCATCTTGCTGACTATTCTGTCGTATTGGGTGTGGGCATTAAGGTCAAAATAAATAAATAGATTTTGAATTAAGATTTCAGACACGCCTTGAATGCATATAGGCTCGGAGCTGCCACGGTGACAGTGGGCAAGATGTTCCACTGGATTATTGTCCTTGGGTAAAAAGACTCTTTCCGGGCGGTTGTTTTACAGTATGGTATTTGGAAGGCCATGTCGTTGGATGTTCGTGATTTTCGCTGAAGTGGAAGGAGTTTTTTAGTACCGTCTATGTTAACTTTACCATGGACCATTTTGTACATCAAGTTTAGTCTAGCATTCTTTCTTCTCTCGACAAATGGTTGCCATTTCAGGTGTTTAAGCATATCCGCTATGTATGAAGTGTTATGGTATCTATTTGAAACGTATCTGGCTGCCCGTCTTTAGACTTTGTCAAGTTTATCAGTGTCTGATTTTAGGTATTGGTCCCAGGCAGCACAGGCATACTCAAGAGAAGGTCTAATCACTTGTAGGACTTGTAGGCATTCTCTTAAATAGTCCTGCTGCTTATGTTAAGATTCCTTTTAGTACAGGTGGACCAGAGAAGGGATGCTGCAATTCCATTGGTCGATTACCACAGTCCTACACAGAGACCCCCATCGACCTGTCGCTAGTAATGTTAAGGTGTCACTGGTCTCAGAAACCAGGGTAGAATCACTGACTAGAGACGATCCAGTCGACATACCAAGGACAAGTACAAATGGCTTGATTATGCAAGACAGGTTTGTTTGATTGATTGATTGATTGATTTTATTTTGGCAATAGTGGCGTAACATGGCAATACAAATGCATACACATATAATGAAAACTATAACAAATAATGTATATACATGAAAATGCACATGATATGCTCACCAATACCAAGGATTGCACAAAAAAGGAAAAATGTATTTTTCCTTATTTCCATTGTGGTCCCGGATACTAGTGGCAGATCCATGAAAGTTATGCATTGATTACATAAACAGTGCGAAACCAAGTCACGGGAAGTGATGTGTTGGATACTTCAGCTGCCTTCCATGAAAATCATCAGCCACAAGGAACTGGAGCATTGTTTACCACAGCTCTTTTTCCGCTTTTTTCCTGAGAGTGTCCGTACTATGGCTATGATCAAGCATTCATTGGATCTTATCATTGCGGCCGTGGAACACCTAAATGCTGGCCAAAGTGCCGTAGCTACATTTCACTAGCCATTGTATGCCCTGGCTAAACAAATCCAGTGGAAGTGGCCAGACAAATATGACGAAGACAAGCTCGTGATTAAGTTTGGCGGTTTGCATATCGAGATGGCAGCACTGAAGATGATTGGCAAATGGTTGCAATGAAGTGGCTGGGTAAAGGCCCTGGTACAAGCTGACATATTTTCTCCGGGTACAGCCAACTCGTTTCTCAGGGCGGCCCATGTATCCCGTATCAGAAGAGCGCATCAGATTACGGCAGCAGCTCTGCACATTCTGAAGAATCGAGCTTTTGATGATAACTATTGTCAGACACACAGAGACGAAGATCCTCTAGAGTTTAAAGCATGGTGCAGCCAGAGGGCAGAAAACATCCCATAGTTTCAATACTGAATTATTGTATTGGAGCTAGAGCTCCTGTCTTTGTACGGTCACTGCGAGAGGTATCCTTCTCAATGAACATTGATGCCCTTACGGAACTCATGCAATGGATCTAACGCAATATGCCAGATGGATCCCAATTCATCTGAGAGACATGGCTGAACTTCCCAGGACACACCCTGATAAAAAATTCAGAAGACTAACAAGCTGTTTCCTCTATTGCCATTGACCAGGCCCTATAGCAAATTAATGCTTGCATCAAAGGAGATGGCGGTGCAGATGTACGCACAACCCTTCTGCGCTGATGCGGTGGCTGTTAGCAGGACCAGAAGTAGCCAGATCCATACAGGACTTTGAGACCATCTTAAACAAATTGGAAAAATCAAATGGTGATACACGCCACCACGATCAAACGCCAAGTGTCCAGGTCACGTTTACCAAAGATGTCCGCTCTATGACCAGCCTGTCATGGAACATTTTGGAAACCCCTTTGCTCGACACAAAACAATGACTGGCCATGCAGCTATTGAGACGGTCAAAAAAGGTGAAGAAGATAGAAGAGCAGCAATTTGAAGCTTTCACAAGTGAATGCCTTGTAGAAAGAACAAAAACAGTGGACGGTACGATATCGCGAAATATATTGATAGTGTATGTTACTCCAACCTTGATGCCAGTGTCAAAGGACAAGTAGCAAGCAATTTCTCTGAAATAATTAGACATAAAGCTCTTTTCAAGGCTGTATATTGCTTGCCAGACCATAGATTGCAATCTTGATGAGTTCTTCCAGCATGAGAACCAGGCATGTCCGCAGGCACTGCTTGATGGGGGAGGTCTCCATCTAGGGCTGAATAGTGATTTCTTTCAAGCCTTGAAGATGTCCACACCCCACATTCAGACAACCCAAAGGTAAAATGCACTAATCTAGATGGAGCAGCCATTATTTATATGTTGATACCAATTTCGGCAAGGACCTTTACATAGTACGTACGCCCCCGATATCTGTGTCCCATACCTTGCCAAAATGCATGAACATGTGTCGCATCTTGATTTTGTGTGGGACCGCGACATACTTAATTCTTTGAAAGCTGCTACAAGAGCAAAACGCAGACAAACGAGACGTTGATGTCTGATAGCTAAATGCTGCTGCAATACCCAAGAATCGGCAGAACTTTTTCAGAGTCAATAGTAATAAGACAGATTGTTTAACTTCCTTTCTGATTCTCTGATTAATTGGTTTGTGCAGGAAGACAAGCAGATTGTTGTCACAGATGACGCAGAAGTCTGTAGCAAACCAACACTGCCAGATCTGGATTCAGTTGCTCCATGCACGCACAAGAAACCCGATAGTTGCATGTTATTTCATGGGGCACATACAGCAAGATGCCGATAGTTGCATGTTACCGGTATTACATGAAGCACATTCAGCAAGATATTGTCACCGGAATATCATGATAACTGTTGATACCGATGTTGTGGTATTGGCAGTGGCAGTGGCACACAGTCTTCAGCAGGAAGATGGGCTTTGGTTGGAGTTTGGTACTGGAAATAGTTTTCGTTACTTATCAACCCATGAAAACGCAGCTGGACTAAGGCATGAAAAGGCACGTGCACTTCCGAAGTTCCATGCTTTGACGGGCTGTGACACTGTTTCAAGCCTTGTTGGCCACGGAAAAAAGACAGCATGGGCAGTATTCTCTGTCTTTCCAGCACTTCCACATGACCTATTACAACTGTCGTCATGCTCCCGGAGGTAGTGACCACCATTGAGAGGTTTGTCATCCTGCTCTATGATCGAACCAGCACATATTCATATATAAACGAGGCAAGGAGGAAGTTATTTGTCAAGAGACACAGTGTGGAATCGACCCCCCCTCCAACGAAGACTGCCCTGGAGGTGCAAGTTCAGAGAGCAGTGTACCAAGGGGGGCCATGCGTGGGGTCAAATGCTAGTGTCAGCCCTAGAAGAACTATCACAGTGTAAACGGGACTGGTCTTAGACAGCTGAGGGGAAATATCAACCCTTCTGGACACGTCTACCAGATGCATTGTATTGGTATACTAGTCTAGCTACGAACTCGTTTCCTGCAAATGTCAGAAAGGTTGCGTCAGGCAGTGCAAGTGCAACAAGAGGGCCATGGCCCTTAATTCGCTCACCTGAGGTCATTGTGCCTTAGCTTAATAGGCAAGACAACATTTTAATATAAATGTAGCTGTAAATGGAATTATCTTCCAGACAAAAAAACCCATGACAAATTGGAATAATTTAAAAAAATATTGTTGGCAGAGTTATGGCCCTTATCCATGACACTTCTTCTTATCAAGCTACATGTATTTCCATATGATTATTCATTGCCCATTCTGCTTTACTTTCAACCTGCTTTAAGTTATCATCTACTAAGATATAGATACTATTTCTTATATCTTACAGTTTTATGACTGTATAAAGTGGAATTATTTTCTTTAGAGGAGGAATAAATTAAAGGCGTAAAAAGGCATATGTATGGGGTAAAGGGTTAACATCAGTAGAACTGGAGTTATCTCAAAGACAAGAAAATATGACACTGGGAAATAACTCAAAAATGACATTGACCTTTGTAGAACATGACCTAAGTTATAAAGTTTCTAACTTTAACAAAGTTATGGCTAAGATTAAAGATGTGGACTGACAGACAAACAAATTGACAAACAGACAAAAAAAAGCAGACAGACAAAACAATATGCCCCCAACTGCAGGGGCATAAAAATGTAGCAGACAACACCATATGCTGCTGTTACAGTACCTCAGCTGACCTGAGTTCAATTATGTAACTCTGCCAGTAGTAAATGTGGCTAGGGTCTAACTCTTATAATGCTGAATTGCTGTCTGCTATACATATATTGAATGTGAATTATGACCTAGATATTCAACCGACCAGAACCATTTGTACAAAATAGGTAAAGGACATTTAGAAGTGTCACCAATGCCAAATATCAAAGCTCTGGTCATATTAGTGTCAGAGAAGAAGACATTTGAAAGTTCACTATATAACTCTATGTAAAACTGTTACCCCCGGGGCGGGGCCAATTTTGACCACATGGGCATAATTTGAACAAAGTTGATAGGGGACCTGTAGGTGATGCTATGTGCCAAATATCTAAGCTCTGTCCCTTGTAGTTTTTGACAAGAAGATTTTTTAAGATTTCCTTATTTTTTTTACTTTGGTTGCCATGGCAACCAGAGTTCTGCATTGTTTTTAATTCTTTGAACAAATCTGAAAGAGCTTGACCCAAGGAACATTTCTGTAAAGTTTGGTTGAAATCTGTTCAGCGGTATAGGAGGAGATGTCATTTGAAGCAATTGTTAACGACGCACGACGACGGACGACGGACACAGGGCCATCCCAATAGCTCACCTTGAGCCTTTGGCTCAGGTGAGCTAAAAAGGCCACCGCAAGCGGCAACATAATACACCCGTGACATCAGACCAGTACAAAACTCACTATATGTCTTTCCTGTATAATATGTAAATTACGTTTGAAATTTGGTTTCAATAAGGCAATTAATCAGAAGTAGAATTATCATTCAGAAACCAGTTTGAGCTGTAAAATTCTAATTATGTAAAGTTGAATAACTGCAATAAAAATCATCAGACCATAACCAAAATCAGGAAGTGTCTAATTACCTGTATGGTGAGAAAGCTTACTATGAAATTAGATGATTATACCTTTTATAGAACTAAAGTTATTGTCCGGAAACCAATTTTGTTTTAAAATTCTATGTATATAAAGGGGCACTCCAATAAAATTCATTCAACCAAAATTCAACCACAATCAAAATCAATAGGTGTCTTTCCTGCATGATAAGAAATCTTAGTATGAAATTTTGTTTCAATACGGCAAACAGAAGTAAAGCTATCATCTGAAAAACAGTTAGAGCCATAAAATACTAAGTATGTAAAGGGGCATAACTCAGGGAAATTAATTGAACCCTAACTAAAATCACATAACTTCTGTTAAAATTGTTGCAGCCAAAATTCCAAACCACAGGACCATCCTCACATATGGCTGGTTCATGTGTAAAAGTTTGAAGTAAATCCCTCAAATAGTGTAGGAGAAGTTAGCTGCACAAGAATGTTTCGCTATATACTCTATATAAGGAAAACATACAAAGGGCCATAATTTCTGTTAAAATTGTTGCAGCCAAAATTCCAAACCACATGACCATCCTCACATATAGCTGGTTCATCTGTAAAAGTTTGCAGTAAATCCCTCAAATAGTGTAGGAGAAGTTAGCTGCACAAGAAGTTTTTGCTATATACTCTATATAAGGAAAAATACAAAGGGCCATAACTTCTGTTAAAATTGTTGCAGCCAAAATTCCAAACCACATGACCATCCTCACATATAGCTGGTTCATGTGTAAAAGTTTGAAGTAAATCCCTGAAATAGTGTAGGAGAAGTTAGCTGCACAAGAATTTTAACAGACAGACAGACGGACGGACGGACAGACAGACGGACAGAAAGCACAACACCAATATGTCTCCCTCCCCTAAAGGGGGGGGGGGGGGGAGAGAGACATAATGAAGGCTGAAGAACAGGACCACAACACCCCTAGTATAGGAAAAAGACTCATCATGGACTCAATTAGGCTCATATAAATTCAAAGTAAATCGATTGACGAATATTTGGAGCATCCGACTGTCTCAATTGGAAGGACAATGGTGTGCTATGATAATAACATAATGCATATTTTATTACAGATTGTTTGTTTAAATTGTTACTGGATAATCTTGTTATGTCGGACAATAGCTTAAAGCTAGTGTTAATATGTTTGACTGAAACCGACTATAAATAAAGATTATCTTATCTTATCTTATCTTATGACAAGTAATGTTACTATATATAACATACAGTAAAGCCCTGTGACGGCGATATATCATATAGGATAATGTAGGGTCTTTAATTGGACGTAGATCTAAGCCTAATTCAGGACAAAAGTAATACAGAACAAAAGTACATGTAATACAGAGAGCCCCAACAGGAGCTCTCCATCTCACTTCCATCTTGTGTCAGGCATACGCGCAGTGTCCCTCATGATGGATCGACCTGTAATACAACAGGGTAACACAATGTGTATGTAACGACCTGAAACTCTCTTTTTAACAAGAACTGAATATAAATTTTATACAGATTTTATACAATGCTGCCCCTCAACAGGGACCAATCTTCAAATATAAGCTAGGTTCTTAAAAAATCAAGTGGATGCTCAATGTCGGGCAAAAGTAATACTAGTTGTAGTACTAGTTGTAGTTGTAGCAGTAGTAGTAGTAGTATTACCAGTAGCTGTAACAGTTGTAGTAGCAGGAGTTAACAGTTGGATGTCATGCAATTCTTTAGTCTATCGCTAAGCGAAAAGCATTACGTAATGACCTTACCAGGGGGCCATAGATTAAATCCCGCTACTGTAAAAAGTAAACAGGGTAGGTTATTCGACTGTAGCCCTTAAAAGAAGGTTATCATTCTTGAATTTATCGGATGAGGTCAATTTTTCATTACGGTCACAAAAGGATTTCTTTTTCAGTGATAGGAGGCATGGAGCCCGTTTTACTAAACAACTTACGCAAAAGTTTTGCGTAAGTCAAAATCGTTTAACTCTTATGTTTCGATCATAACCATTTACAAACAGCAAATAGCCAGATCAGAGGACGCGCTAAAAGCGCGTCCTCTGATCTGGCTATTTGCTGTTTGTAGCAAGTGATAATAACAAATATAAATTAAAATTTAAAAGTTTGACTTAAACAAAAGTTTTGCGTAAGTACTTTAGTAAAACGGGCCCCCGAATCTGACTCTTGTTTCAAGGTGTTGCTTTCTTGGCTCGAAGGAATTTGGTTGAACATTGTTAACTTTGTGACCGTTTCGGTAGTATTAGTGTTTTCTTCTGACCTGTCAGAGTTATTTTTAGTTTGGAACATTCTAAAATTTTAAAAGGGATAATCACCGTACTCGTTGATTTCCGTACAGTCAGTAAGGGCTACGGAAAACTATTTTTTGTGCGTAATGTACAGTAAAGAAGACATTATTATTTCCCGAATAAACGCAAACATAATGCACTAAACTGTAGAAAATTAATTTTATGTTTTTAATCTGGGTGGCAAACAGGTTGGAGCCTGATCAGACGCCGGGTTACCCGGCGTCTGATCTGGCTCCAACCTGTTTGCAATGGAAATAATAGTTTTATTACATAAATGCGTTTATATGGAAAGAATAAAATATCAGTAAAAAGTTAGCGCAGCGGTCTCGTGCTGCACGAGGCTCATACTTATCTCAAGTAGGATAGTGTACGATTACATATTTCATGTTACCTTGCTTACCTATTTACAATTATTAACTATTCTGTTCTAAAAATAACTCTGACAGGTCAGACAAATTGTACAATATATGTATTGAATGACATTAACAATGACCAACTGATCGCAATAGAAGTGTGTCATCTACCAAAGACAAACCTCCCTACGAAATATAGTAAGTTGATCGATCGGAAACCATTTGCTGTAGAACCAACATGTTACAATACAGAATGACGTTAAAAGAAATAGGGGTCGTCTTACTCGTCTACTGGTCACTGTTAAGCTGTCTACCAAATACGAATACTATATTGAATGCTGGATGGATTTCTGATCAGAAACCGTAACCATGATACATGATTTACAGTGCTCCCTCTCTACAACAACACCCAAAGGGAGACAACGATTGTGTGTGTTGTTCGGAGGGGGTTGTTATAGGGAGGGAATTGGCTTACATTCACAAACAGATTGAATCTAGATCCCGCGGTGTCTGATCTAGATTGAAGCGGGTTTTCTCTCGTCATTATTTTTTTCTCTGTCAAAATGTCAGACATGCAACTTTGAGAAAAACAACAGACACAATTGTAAGCATACGATATTTCAGCAGTGGAATAGTTATAGCTGTCTTGTTTTGGGAACAGCAGCAAGCATTGTTGTAAGGAGGGAATCGTAGTTCGGAGGACCGTTGTAGGGAGGGAGTACTGTACATTACTGAATGGCCTCGTTCTTTGACCTACTGTCCGCAAAAGAAAGAGAAATCATCTACTCATCATGACAAACCTCTCTTCCATATATGGCAGGCCTGCCATAAGTTGATAAAAACAAGAGGGCCTGAAGGCCCTGATATCGCTCACCATTTGTAATGAAGCCTGATAGCTTTACCTTTAAATTTCACCCGTTTTATTCTAAATCCATTTAAGTTTGTCGACCTACTCTAGTATAGTAGAGTACATCAAAGGCAGATAACTAGAGCCTAAACAATACTGAAATGAAGCCTTTTTCTAGCATTTCAAAGTATATCAAGGGCAGGTAACTATTGCCACAATGATTAGATTTCAACAATAATTGCACTCCTTCGAGAACGTATAGCTATATACTTTGTGTACAAGTATAATTAAATCCATTGAAAACTGTAGTTGCAAGAGTGTAAACGCTGTAAAATAGTGCATTTTCAGCAATTGATCTATTTGTCCGCTTTCAACCATAATCACCTTTTTTCGAACTCTTATGGTCATATACAATCTGGGCAAGTTTGAGAGAGATTTGATAAATAGTGTTGCCTCTAGAGCGTAAACACTGTTTAATATATCATTTTCAGCAATTCAAAGGTAGATAACTCTCGACCTATTGATCCGATTACAACCATAATTGAACTCATTCGAAGTCTTATAGTGATATACAATCTGAGTAAGTTTGAGAAAGATTGGATAAAATTTATGGCCTCTAGTGTGTAAACACCCTTAAATATGGCATTTTCAGCAATTCAAAGGTAGATAACTCTCCGACTATTAGTCTGATTTCAACCATAATCAAACTCATCTGAACTTTTATAGTAATATACAATCTGAGTAAGTTTGAGATAGGTTGGATAAAAATTGTGAACTCTACAATGTAAACACCCTTAAATATGGCATTTTCAGCAGTTCAAAGGTAGATAACTCTTGATCTTTTTGTCCGATTTCTACCAAAATCAAATTCGTATGATTTCTTATGGTTATATACAATCTGGGCAAGTTTTAGAAAGATTGGATAAATATTGTGGCCTCTAGAGTGTAAACACTGTTAAATATGGCATTTTCAGCACTTCAAATGTAGATAACTCATGACCTATTTGTCCGAGTTCAACCATAATCGAACTCATCCGAACTCTTATGGCAATATAGCATCTGAGCAAGTTTGAGAAAGATTGGATAAATATTGTGGTCTCTAGAGTGTAAACACCAAAATTGTTGACGCCGCACGACGGACGACGGACACCGGACATTCAAGGATTGCAAAAGCTCACCCTGAGCTAGCTCAGGTGAGCTAAAAATCCTAAGATTTCAATTTTTTCAATTTTTCAAGCCCGATTTTCCTGATTATACCTTAAACCCATAGTCTGTTTCTAGTTTTTAAGACACGTAATGCTTAAAACAGGTTGGAAGTAAAGCAGAATGCGCCTTAAGGCGCATTCTGCTTTACTTTCAGCCTGTTTCAAGCTTCATCTGTTGGAATAAAAATCCGAAGATTTCGGAAAAATCCGGAGAAATGGCAGCCCTGATATGGCACCTGTAGGTTGAATGAAGGATGCATGTTTGATCGGAAACCATTATTGTGCAAACCATATCTCATTACTGAATGACCTTGACATTTCACCTACTGATCTAAAAAAAATACATGTACTTATCATGGCATATCTCCTGATTAAATCTAAGAACGGTAGGTTAAATGGCAGATAAATTATTGATAGGAAACAATTTGTTGTAAAAACCATAATACTAAAATGCCGAATGACATTCACCTTGAACCTACTAACTTCAAATGAATTTAAGGAGTCATTAACACATCATGACAAATTTCCCTACTAAATACCAGAATTGTAGGCTGTATAACAAATAAACAATTGATCAGAAACAATTTGGTGTAAAACAAACATTGTACAATTAATTGTCCTACCGAAAGAAATAATCTTGACCTTTGACCTCAAAAGAAATAGGAGTCATTAATCTCCTCACAAAATATAAGAGATGTAGGTTGAATGAAGGGTGATTTATTGATTGGATTTTCCATTTGGTGTAACAACCATCATATTTCGTTATTGATTGACTTGATTATTGACCTCAAAAGACCATGGTGATTCTGCCATGTAGATCTATATAATCCAAAATTAATCTTGAAAAGAGATGAAATTCAAACGGGAACTTTCCGTTCTCTTGATTGTCATTTTAGTAAAGATGGAATTGCAAGAGCGTTTCATTTTAAAAGAGAGGGAATTTCAGGAGTTTCATTTAACGCAAGTTTGATCTTTAAGGCGTTTTCATTTTAGGCAAGATGGAATTTCAAGAAAGAAAACCAAACAAATCAATATAAAATATAATAATACAGTTTAATAACCACTGTTAAACAACACAAAAGACAAACACATGTAAATATCATAACTAGTGTATATGAGAAAGTTCACGCAGTCAAACTTCGATATCTCGTACTGGTTTACACTGGGGGTCAACTACGTATTATCATTACGTGTACTGGCACATGATTTGCTATGAAAACAAATCTATAATAATACTCATATGAGTTGTCGTAGCAAAACATTTGATAATAAAACCTAGTTGGCCCGCAGTGGTTTAAGTCAAACTCATCTACAATTCTTTCATAGAAGTTTTACAACTACATCTCAAGGCGCATTCTGCTTTACTTTCAGCCCCCCTAAAGTTACCATCTGCTAGGATCTGCTAATATTTCTTACAATTTATATTCATGACAGTATAATGGAATTATTTCTTACAGTGGAGGAATAAATAATTCAAGGCATAAAAAGGCGTATCTAGGAGTAAAGGGTTATAGGACAATAATGACGTCTTTCTCACTGCACTAGGTTTTCCACAGTCTGTTGGTGTTAACAGGAACCCGGGTAGCCAATAGTTCAGCTTGTACAGTGCAGAAGACATTATTTATCCCGTTTTTACGTAAATAAAATGTGAACTTATTGCAAAACAATATTTGACAATTCTGATAATTCATTTAAATCTAAGTGGCAAACAGAATGTAGCCTGATCAGACGCCGGCTTCAAACATTTTGCAAAAACCATAATTGTTTCAGTATATACACGTTTAATGGGAGAGATATAGGATCTGTCATGAGTCGATGTTTACGACAAGCTGATCTCCAACGAGTCTAGAATTGGAATGTTATTAAGCGAGCCTTGGCGAGCTTAATAACTTTTCTATTCTAGACGAGTTTGAGATCAACTTGTCTTAAACATCGACGAGTGACAGATAAGGATATTCGTCATCGTTGTTCGCTATAGAAAACAGGGGTAGTTTTTTGAGAAAATAATGTCCTCTCCACTGTATAATTATATCGATGAAAAAATATATGTCTCATATTTCAAATTGTCAGATCACAATACACAATAATTTTCAAACATTCCACGTACATGACTGTATATGAATATTGAGTGGGGACATGGTTTAAGACGAATTCAGCAGAACTAAAGCAGAAAGCTCCTGACGAGTCTTTTTACGTTATTTTCATTCTGCTTTAAGTAATCAACGTTAAGTCCTAGTGATGAGTATACTCGTCCTTTACAAACAGTGTACCTGTAAAGAGTACAATTGCCCTATGCAAACACTAAAGAACCAGGTCAGGGGAATCCTAAAGGAGCCCTCTGGCCAGTGTGCGTACAAATTGTGGTAATCAGGGACCCGTTTCATAAAACTTCGTACGACAAAAACGGTCGTAAGTCAAAACTTTAAAATACGTTTAATTTCTGATTTCTCTATCTATAATCCTGACTTGTGAAAGACTATTCCAAAGAGATGTCACAAGACATGATTAGAATGAATATTTGAAAGACTGTTCTACATGAAGATGTATCATACGATATAGTTTCTATATTCCTGCAGTTGTAGCTTAAAACAGATTGAAAGTGAAGCAGACAATAGATGCATACTGCTTAACTTTCAACCTGCTTTAAATGGTCACCTATATTCAACAAGAGCTGTCGGAGAACAGCAAAGCTCGCCTAACTAAACCTTTCTTAAATAGGGAACTATCGATAGAAAAGTGTATCAGTACATTAATATTCAAGCCACAGGGAACCTCAATTCCAAATATCAGCTTATAAATGCAAATATGTCATGTAGTTTAAGTGCATTCCAACACTTACTCCATAACTAACTTTGAAATTTCAGTCCCAAAACTCTAAGTCCAAACAACAGGTAAAATTTTGACTAAATTTAAACTTTTATTAAAATTTTAATTACGAAACATCAATGTTCAACCCACAGGTCACCTCCATTCCAAATATCAGCTTCCTATTACAAATATTTCATGTAGTATTAGTGCATTACAACACTTACTCCAAAACTTTAACCATGAGAAATCAGCCGAAAAACCTAAGTCCACAAAAGGTGAAATTTTGACTAAATTTAAAACAGTTTACTAAGGCACCATATCGCAAGGTATGCTATTGAGTATCATAATACAGCACAGTATAGTATGGTACACTACAATTTAGCACAATTTCGTACAGCACAATAGAGCACATCATACTATACTATAGCATAGTAAAGTATAGTTCACCACAGCCCAGCACAATTTAGTACGTCACAATATAGAACACTATACCACAGTTAACACACATGCAACACATTATAGTACAGTGTATAACAGCACACTATAGCATATTGTGATATTATATATCACAAAACAACACATTATAGTATATAAAATCACAGCACATATAAACGATGTCATTCTGCCTTAACCCATTACCCCATAAATACCCCTTTTTACGCCTCTAATATATTCATCAACTTAAGAAAATAGCTCCAATTTATACTGTCATGAGTATGTTTTATAAGAAGTATTTTCTACATTCTAGCAGAAGATAGCTTAAAGCAGGCTGAAAGTAAAGCAGAATGCGCCTTAAGGCGCATTCTGCTTTACTTTCAACCTGCTTTAAGTGGTCATCTATATTTAAAACTAGAAACAGACTATGGGGTAATGGGTTAACCCATAACTAATATGCTGAACATAAGTATAAGAGGTATAAGTCATGGAAAAGTTGAAGAATTGTGACTACACAAAAACTAAAAATTGATATGCAGTTTTTCAAAACAACATCATATACCGTATTACAGCATGTATTTCTAATATTTTAAGCTCACCAAGGGGCATAACTCATGAAACACCTGATGAATTGTAATTAATCTTGACATGCCGTTCATGAAGTCGTATACTAAATTTCAGTTTTATATGAAAAGTTCTGTTTCTTGGACATTTTCTTGGCATCTACATGTATAATTATCATATGTGATACATCATTGAAAAGAGCTTTTTCTTGAAAATACAGCAGTGCATAGTACTTTGAAAACAACGCTACTTTTAGTTGTGCAAAATAGACATAAATAAAGGGTCAGTCATAAGCACTGGTCATGTTGGCTATTCAATTTAGGCATATTTTCATATCAATTGGCTTAGAAAATGTCCCATACTATTTTAATACTCGCTCTAGTTAATAGTATTTTTAGTAAACATTAAAGTCAACAACACTTAATGTTGATTAGTTTTAAAAATAAAATCGAAACCTACTTTCTTCATATATTAAAGCATACATTAAAAGGTAAGATACTTATCAATAATGATTTGATTTATTAATGGAAAAAATAATACAAAATTAAAATTGTTTATTGATTATATCAACTTTTTACGAAAAAGTGATATTTAAATTTCATATAATATGTAACATAACTAAGAATTGTTAATTTTACAACTGTAAATGTATATATAAATATCATATTCACCAACAAACAACATTGAATGTACTTACTATGTTTTGAAATGTTCACATAACATCAGTCAAACATTACAGTTTACCCAATAAAGAGATCAGCATTAAAAATAGTAATTTGTAAATATATGTCAAACGCTTATATAAACGGGTAAGAATTAGTTTAGGATAAGAATGTCTGTTTAAAAATACATTTCAAAAAAATAAATATATTGAGCTCTGGTGGGATTCGAACCCGGGACCCGACATGCGGGGACAGAAAAGCAAAATAAGGCAACCCCTTAGCCCCCTAAGCCAACCGGGCTATTCATATATCTGTGATCGATTTAACGTTCTTCAGTGTGTAGCGATGGAAAGTACTTAATTCGGCTCGGGTTTATGTCTGAGCCCGTGATCAAATTCTGTTGCGTCATTGGACACAACTGATAAAGCAATGGAAAATATCTAAACAAGAGGGCCTGAAGGCCCTGATATCGCTCACCATTTGTAATGAAACCTGATAGCTTTACCTTTGAATTTCACCCTTTTTATACTAAATCCATTCAAGTTTGTCGACCTCCTCTAGTATAGTAAAGTACATCAAAGGCAGATAACTAGAGCCTAAACAATACTGAAATGAAGCCTTTTTCTAGCATTTCAAAGTTAATCAAGGGCAGGTAACTATTGCCATAATGATTAAATTTCAACAATAATTGCACTCCTTCGAGAACGTATAGCTATATACTTTGTGTACAAGTATAATGAAAATCCATGGAAAACTGTAGTTGCAAGAGTGTAAACACTGTAAAATATGACATTTTTCAGCAATTCAAAGGTAGATAACACTTGATCTATTTGTCCGATTTCAACAATAATTACGCTTTTTCGAACTCTTATGGTCATATACAATCTGGGCAAGTTTGAGAGAGCTTGGATAAATAATGTGGCCACTAGAGCGTAAACATTGTTAAATATGTCATTTTCAGCAATTCAAAGGTAGATAACTCTTGACCTATTGGTCCGATTACAACCATAATTAAACTCATCCGAAGTCAAGGTGAGATAAACACACATTATGCATATACTTAATATGTAAATATATGTATACATCTATTATATATAACATTTGCACATATTGAAAATTAGAAATACACTAAAAACAGTGCTACATATATGCTAACACAAAATTGTTACACTAAAATGGAACTGATATTGTTAACAAGTTATGTGCCCATGTTAGCATTGATTCCCTTTACTGCAATGACATAATCTGCTTTAACCCGTAATCCATAAAGACGTATTTTAACACCTGAAATGTATTCCAGCACTAAGAAAATAGGCCCGTTTACTACCAGATATATTTTATATATCCTAACAGATTGTTGCTTAGAGCAGGCCGAGAGCATGATACATGGATTAAAGTAGAATGCGCCTCAAGGCACACTCTGCTTTACCTTAACTCTTTCCTCCCTGAAACTTTAAATGGACAATTCCAGTTTCCATTTTAGTCTACCGGTAGTCCATTTCTGACTTTTAAGGGTTGTTTTTGTCAATGTTTGGCATTATAACAAACAGTGAAGACCCTGATCAGAGGGCTCCTTTCGGAGCCCTCTGATCTGGGTCTTCATTGTTTGCATAGAACATGTGTACTATTCACATGTACACTGTTTGAAAAGCACGCCTATATGCGGGACTAGGGTTCAAAGAGTTAAAACTGCTTCAAAACTAGAAACTGGCTATGAAGTAAAGGGTTCAATAATGTTTGTCTGCTTTTAAAATATCAAATCTAAATTTAAGTTAAACTGACAATTGTAATATCGTAATGAGTGTCAAACAGTTTGGACCTAGTTTGGATTTTTTTAAAATAAAAAACCCCAAACTGTTCACAAATAACAAGTGATCTCGTAGAAAAGCAGTGAAAGGATTGTGTTTGACATTTCAATAAGTTACTAGTACCTTGAATCATTGAAGAGATATGGGCCAGACAAAATTGTAATGCACTGAATATAAAGAGGAAATATCAATTGCAGAAAAGGGATATGATTTATGGTAGATAAAGATAGCATTAACAGTCTTGAACACTGCACATCCATATGTCATTATTTATCAGTGTACAAAGTTTTAACGGTTTACTGGTCACATTTTGGAAATATCGCCAAGTTTACATGAAAATTCCTAAGATTTCCAAATTTGCATTTTTCGTGTGCGATTTTCCGAATCGTACTTTTACCCCCATCGCCTGTTTCTAGTTTGGTTGACACTTGACTACCTAAAGCAGGTTGGAAGTAAAACAGAATCCTCCTTAAGGCGCATTCTGCTTTACTTTCAGCCTGCTTTACGCTACAGAATTTATTTTGAAGATTTAGGAAAAATCCGGAGAAATGGCAGCCCTGATCGTCCAAACAAAATTTGAAATATTTAAAACAAACAATTATACCGGCAGACAGAACATGATACGCTCACCTAAAAGTACGCTGCCAGCAATCACGAAATCATGAAATGAAGTACAAATGAAACCTAATATTTTCACATTTGTGTATCACCTATAATCAAAACAAGTTTAATCTAAATCCATTCAAACTTGTTGGCACTATAGTTGAAACAATATTGGAAGACAACGTATTCTATTAGCTGAGCACATCAAGCACAGATAACCGCGTAACTCGTTGTCTCATCAGGATCCAAGCCGTTCAACATCCTAATCTTGTTTCGAAAATATTTATTTTTGAAAATTCTAATTTTAGAATACATTTGTAGAAGATCTTTAGTAGCAGACTACAATTGTTGCAGACATAAACAGTAATGACATTACACTATTGTGACAAATAATGCGAAAATGTCTTAACTCATTCCTCCTGGCACATTTAATGGACATATCCAATTTCAAATTAAGTAAAGTCCATTTTTGACTATTTAGTGTTGATTTTAACATTATATTTCAAAATGACAAACAGTGTAGACCCTGATTAGAGGACTCCTTAAGGAGCCCTCTGATCAGGGTCTACACTGTTTGCAAAGGACAAGTGTAATCATCACAGGTACATTGTTTGCAAATGACGAGTATACTCGTCGCTAGGGTCAAATGTGTTAATACCCCTGAATGGGCAATTCCAGTTTCCAATTAGGTTAAGTTTATTTTTTTTAATCTAGATCTATATCAGGTTGTTTTGAAAATAATAAAATAACCAACAGTGTAGACCAAGATCAAAGAGCTAATTGGTCAATATTTTCTGCCTTTTCGGCCAATTAGCTCTTTGAACTTGGTCTACATGTCAAATGGTTTAGATCCTGACGTGTTTCCCCACTAGTATGCTAAGATTTAAAAACTCCCCTAGACTAGAACTCTTAATATTTTGATTCACCATAGTCCATATTGTCTGCTTTTGCTTTTTTTCTTCTCTGCATGTAAAGCCATACATTTCCTGTTGCCATGGTAACCCCTCCTAGAAAGATGCCAATGGATCCAAAGTAGAAGGACATGTTGTAGGTCCCGAGGAAATCTTTAAAGATTGCTGCAAGAGAAAAAGACAAGTGGCTTAGAGTTTTCTCTAAAGCTTTATTCGACTTGTAAACTTTAGCTTTTTCATCAGCTAAGTTCACACCCACGAAACATATCTGACCAATCAAAAATTGTTTATGGGTTATGTTTGGAAGATAGGTGACCACTTAAAAAAGGTTGAAAGTAAAGCAGAATGTGACTTTAGACGCATTAAGCATTGCTTTAAGCCTGTTTTAAGCTATGATCTACTAGATTATAGGAAATATTTCTGATGGTGCATATTCATTTCTGTATAAAGTGGAACTACCGGTAGTTTGTTCAGTGAAAGAAAAGATTTTGTTATTTGTAAAAACATGTATCTATGGAGTAAAGGGTTAAGGAGCATTTTGCTTTACGTTTATTCTGCTTGAAACAGTCATCTGTATATTCATGTTCTGGATATCACTACTGGGTACTACATTTCTTAGTGTATGAATCATTAGAAGCTTAACTCTTTCCTCCCTAAAACATAAAATGGACAATCTCAGTTTCCATTTTAGTCTAGTCCATTTCTGATTTTTAAGGATGGATTTTGTCAATGTTTTGCATTATGACAAACAGTGAAGACCTAGATCAGAGGGCTCCGTAAGGAGCCCTCTGATCTGGGTATACACTGTTTGCATAGGACAAGTGCACTTTTCATAAGTATACTTTTGAAAATGACGCCTATATGCGGGACTAGGGTTCAAAGGGTTGAACAAGTACAGTCGTCACACATGACATATGTCACACGTGACATATGCCCCCAAAGTTTTTGACACCAAAATGCATTTTGGCGGAAAAAAATACAGACAATGTAATGGAGGTGTAACATAAAATTTTGACACTGTTAAAAATGACCCAGGAGTCAATTCTTAACATTAAAAACATAACGGTTTGTGACACTCCTCAATAGAGATATGCTCCGGAAAAGCTTTTTGTAAAATTGAGGTCAAAGGTCAAGGGTTGAGTAACCTAAAAATGCTATGCGACACTTTGCCATCCCAAGATGAACTCACAAACCAAGTTTCGTATCCGTAGCTGGTAAGTTAAGGAGATATGCTCTGGACAAGCTATAATCAAGGTCACAGTGACCTAAAAGTGGTATGCTACACTCCGCAATCCCAAGATGTACTCACACACCAAATTTGGAATCCCTAGCTGGTAAGGTATATGAGATATGCTCCGGACAAGTTTTTTCTTAAATCGAGGTCAAAGGTCAAGGTCACAGTGACCTGAAAGTGGTACGCGACACTCCATCATCCCAAGATGTATACACACACCATAATTTGGAATCCTTAGCTGGTAAGGTATAGGAGATATACTCCGGTCAATCTTTTTGTTTAATTGAGTTCAAAGGTCAAGGTCAGTGACCTGAAAATGGAACGCGATACTCCGCCATCCCAAGATGTACTCACACACCAAATTTGGAATCCCTAGCTGGTAAGGTATATGAGATATGCTCTTGAAAAGCTTTTTGTTAAATCGAGGTCAAAGCTCAAGTTCAAGGTCACAGTGACCTGAAAGTGGTACGGGACACACCCTCATCCCAAGATGTACTCACACACCAAATTTGGAATCCCTAGCTGGTAAGGTATAGGAGATATGCTCCGGACAATCTTTTTGTTAAACTGAGGTCAAAGGTCAAGGTCAGTGACCTGAAAGTGGTACGCAATACTCAGCCATCCCATGATGTACTCACACACCAAATTTGGAATCTCTAGCTGGTAAGGTATAGGAGATATGCTCAGGACAAGATTTTCTTAAATCGAGGTCAAACGTCAAGGTCACAGTGACCTGAAAGTGGTACGCGACACTCCATCATCCCAAGATGTACTCACACACCAAATTTGGAGTCCATATCTGGTAAGGTATAGGAGATATGCTCCGGACAAGCTATTTGTTAAATCGAGGTTAAAGGTCAAGGTCAAGATCATGGTGACCTGAATGTGGTACGAGTTACTCCGCCATCCCAAGATGTACTCTCACATCAAATTTGGAGTCCCTATCTGGTAAGGTATAGGAGATATGCTCCGGACAAGCTTTTTGTTAAATCGAGGTTAAAGGTCAAGGTCACAGTGACCTTAAAGTGGTAGGCTACACTCCGCCATCCCAAGATGTACTCACACACAAAATTTGGAGTCCCTATCTGGTAAGGTATAGGAGATATGCTCCGGACAAGCTTTTTGCTAAATCGAGGTCAAAGGTCAAGGTCACAGTGACCTGAAAGTGGTATGTGACACTCCGCCATCCCAAGATGTACTCACACACCAAATTTGGACTCCCTATCTGGTAAGGTATAGGAGATATGCTCCGGACAAGCTTTTTGTTAAATCGAGGTTAAAGGTCAAGGTCAAGGTCACAGTGACCTTAAAGTGGTAGGCTACACTCCGCCATCCCAAGATGTACTCACACACCAAATTTGGAGTCCCTATCTGGTAAGGTATAGGAGATATGCTCCGGACAAGCTTTTTGCTAAATCGAGGTCAAAGGTCACGGTCACAGTGACCTGAAAGTGGTATGTGACACTCCGCCATCCCAAGATGTACTCACACACCAAATTTGGACTCCCTAGCTGGTAAGGTGTAGGAGATATGCTCCTGACAAGCTTTTGTACACCCACCCACTCACGCACGGTGCGATTACTATATGCGCCCAAAGCCTAGCTTTGGGGGCATAAAAATGTATTTATGGAGAAAATAAGGTTATTTGTAGACTTACGGCGCATTCAGATTCACTTTCAACCTGCTTTAAGTGGTCACCTGTCTTCAAAACAAGCAACAGGCTATGGGGTAATAGGTCAAGTTAAAGGTGCCTGTATTTTGAAGTTAAACATGGCTTTGTCTTTATAAACAGGCACATATAAGGGGTAATGGTTTAAGCTCAAGTTACAAAAACACAAACATATTCAATATTCAAGAGTTAAGGGTGTATCAATGTCATGAATTTGGGAACTTTTCAAAGTATATGAAAACACTCTATGATGGTTTTGTATTGAAGAGCTATGTAAGATGAATGAAAAAATAGAAAAAGTGTACATTTTGGTGAACAACAGTTGGTTCTACGGCCATGTAAAATTGACCCCACCCACTTCCTCTTATTTTGTCCTTTTCAAACAGCCCGCTTCAATAAAACCCATTTTAAATGAAAACAAATATAATAATTTGGTTTTGTGTTATTTATTTCCTATCTATGGTAGTATTTCTTCATACAAAAACTAATTTAAGAAAAAAAAGGCACCAAATGTGAAATTTATAAAGCTCTAAATATCATCGATATGGTACTTTTTTGTAAATTTTGTAAGGGGCGATAACTCTTTTTACTTTAATAACTCAAAATTTTCAACACTGACCTTTCAATTTCTTTTCATATTTTGAACTGCCTTAGTATGGGCTTTCATCTGGTAGAATATAAGAAAAAGTTAAATACTAGAACTATTTCATTTTCAAACTTTTTTACTTTTTTTCATAAAATAAAAAATCTAATAAAATCATGCCCTAAATAAAGCATATTTTTGATATTCAAGGATCCATATTGTTCAAACCTGGTGCCTGCTTTGTCTAAATTTGGTTTTTATATGTGAACATACCACCATTGACATGAAATAAATAAAGAAAACCCAAATTAACATTTTTGTTTTGTTTTGAAATAGATTTTACTGAAGCTTGTACTCTGAATGGGTAAAATTTGAGAAAAAAATCCATATTTGACATACCTTTTTCAAATCGCTGTAACTCAAAAAAAAGGACACCACCATATATATTTTTTTTCATTTTTTCATTCATCATAAATAGCTCTTTCAAAAAAACGATGATAGATAAAAAGTTTAATACTTTGAAAAAAATGGCTCATGACATTGATACACCCTTAAGGAACTTACCCCCAATAATTGGTCCAAGCAGGGAACCAAACCCTTGAAACAGTAGAAGGAATCCAAATGAGCTGGATAGTTTCTCCACTCCTAGTATGTCCACCACCACCACAGACTTCTGTGAAATGTACGTCCCCGAGAGTAACCCATAAGATCCACTCAATAGGGCAAACTCCCAGAATTCCCTTGCAGATGGAATCACTAGGGACACAATACCAACTACCACCATCACAATATTGTAAATTATAAGTCGATACTTCTTAACTCGTTTGAGATCTAAGACAATAGACATAACAATCCTAGCTAAAGCATCACAGATACCTAGTATAGATACTAGATATGCTCCTTCTATATCTGATAAACCCTGGTCTTTTGCTATGGCTGGGAGGAACACAAAGGTGGTATTAAATGATATAGTAAACATGAACAACTGCACACACAGCACTGTGAATGCGTAATTTTTAAATAGTGAAAACTCGAGTATTGGTCTCTTTTCTTTCTTCACTGAGCTGTTTCCTTTGAATGCTAGTTTAACTTGCGAATATTTTCTTTGAAAAAGAGATGACCTTCGTGCCATGATTTTTGCATTTGCAGTTATATCCATGGATGAAGACATTTTGACTGCACTCTGTACTCTTAGTAGATTCTGATCTTTGATTTCCATGGTGACAGTATTGCCATTCAGCAGTCTTTTATCACTGTCACAGTTCTCTGATAGTTGTTTTGATTTTGCTCTCTTCCTGAAATGAGAATAAAATTGTCTGAATAACAGGGCTCCAGATGGGGGGGGGGGGGGGGGGGGGGGGGGGGGGGGGGGGGGGGGTTATTTCAAAAACTTAAATCATTATTTCTGCTTTAAACCATATGGTGCCACTACTTATTAGAATTCTAATAGTAGTAACATCAATCATAGAATTTTGTGTTGAAATAAGTGAGAAAAATGTTGATTTGTGCAGTTTACTCCCTCTTATCTGGAGCCCTGAAATAATCCTTTTCTCAACAACAACAAATTAATTCCATTGTCTCATAGCTTTAACATCTCTTATTTAGTCTACCACTGAAGAAAATTCGACCATTTGATATGGTCAGCAATATCTAACACAACAGATATTTTCTATTTCCTAGAAGTTGGTAGCTTAAGGTTCATGTAAAGTGTTTTTTGGTGCATTTTTGAAAGGTGATTTTTTGGTCATTTATGGAGCAATGTTGCATAATTTCATATCAAAATGTTCGTATTGAAATGAACAAACTTATGAGATAGCTTACAACTGAGAAGGAAAACTGTGTATTTTGATTTTGAACAATATGTTTGGATTTGCACCAACATATGAAGCAAATTTTCTGTATTGAAATTCAACAAATCCTTCTTCTATATTGAAGAATATGCTTTACATGAGGTAGTAGGACCAAAACCCTGACGAAATCCGCTCAAATAACGACAGAAGAAGTTTTGGAATATTTGACAATTTTCAAGGACAACACTATTTTGCCATGTGGGACTACTTATTTTTTCAAAAGTATGGTGGGCAGCACGAGCCTCTGTCAAACATTATTTACGTATACACATGTGCAGACTATATTGTTTTTAATCCTTTTTCTATCAATTTGATAAACTGAATTATACCTTGAGAATAACTTGAGAATCATTGTTGGGACTCTGGGGGAAGGAGTTGCTCCTGTATAAGCCATCCTCTTTCCAGATTTTTCTATAACTGTGTCTAAATACACGTTGCAAGATTTATACATGATGTAATGATTTCATTTGCGGATAACGATTATCCCTGTGATGAGTTCAGTAAATAAAACCGATGGCCATCGATTGCGAGTTCGGTACCGGTCTGAAATACAGTGGAAATATCGTAATTTTTTCGTTCAAACGCAAACGTATTGCAATGAAATATAGAAAATGACAACCTTTGGACAATTCCGTCTCATCTGGCTCCAAACTGTTTGCAATGAAAATAATAGTTTAAGCGCAAATGGGGTTATTTGGATATAAATGTTTTCTCTACTGTACTCTGCACGCGGGACACAAACTGCGAACCTAAACAGAAAACAATGGATATTGAACAAGCTACCGGTCTCTTTATCCGTCGAAGCTTGAAAACATGTTCTTTACTTTGCATGTGTGCTGGAACAGACGTTTCACTGTAAACAGGGTTTACATTGATAAATTACACTGGATCAGTGACAATCGGTACTATTCAGCGATGAGTCTCGGTTTACCGTAAGCCACGCAGAAAACGCATTTATCTCTGTAGAAATTAACGACGTGACGCATTGGGTGGATGGTCTGATTTGGTTTCAAGGACAACATTATTTTGCCATGTGGGACTAGTATTTTTTCAAAAGTATGGTGGGCAGCACGAGCCTCTGTCAAACATTATTTACGTATACACATGTGCAGACTATATTGTTTTTAATCCTTTTTCTATCAATTTGATAAACTGAATTATACCTTGAGAATAACTTGAGAATCATTGTTGGGACTCTGGGGGAAGGAGTTGCTCCTGTATAAGCCATCCTCTTTCCAGATTTTTCTATAACTGTGTCTAAATACACGTTGCAAGATTTATACATGATGTAATGATTTCATTTGCGGATAACGATTATCCCTGTGATGAGTTCAGTAAATAAAACCGATGGCCATCGATTGCCAGTTGGGTACCGGTCTGAAATACAGTGGAAATATCGTAATTTTTTCGTTCAAACGCAAACGTATTGCAATGAAATATAGAAACAGAAAACAATGGATATTGAACACGCTACCGGTCTCTTTATCCGTCGAAGCTTGAAAACATGTTCTTTACTTTGCACGTGCGCTGGAACAGACGTTTCACTGTAAACAGGGTTTACATTGATAAATTACACTGGATCAGTGACAATCGGTACTATTCAGCGATGAGTCTCGGTTTACCGTAAGCCACGCAGAAAACGCATTTATCTCTGTAGAAATTAACGACGGGACGCATTGGGTGGATGGTCTGATTTGGTTTTTATTCCAGGAAATGCCAATGCTCAGCGTTACTTCAATGTTTTAAATAACACAGAGATACAATTCATGCAAAATAACGGACCTGGTATTTTCCAGCGTCATTATATAAAGCCTCACACGGAGCGTATCACCAATTCCTTGCCAAAAGCTACGTTAACGTCTTGCCTTGGCCTGATTTGTCAGTTTTTTCCCTCTTTGCTTAAGTCGTCAGCATAATGCTACTATATTTAAGTGGTCAGTGTTTTTGGGCCTAGTCATTGGCCAAGTGCATTATGTTCAAGTGTAGCTCAGACTCTAACATCATCAGCTAAAACCAAAATATTGACTTGAAAAGAAAAAAATTAAGATTTTAAAATTTTAAAATTTAGAACTCATGAGTCAGTCACACTTCACTGGCGAATGTCTCTTTGTCAAAGTTTTTCTTTCTTTTTATTTTAAACTAAAAAAAAAAAAAATTTTAAATTTTAAATTTAAATTTCATGTAGATATACACTGCAGTGGTGGATGTATCCCTTAAAGTAGGTGAATTTTTCGTCGTTCGTTTTAATCATTTTAAAATTCATACATTCACAAATTCACATTTTCATTCTTCATACATTCACAATTTCATTCTTTTAACATGAATCTTGCATCCATATCTGATATTAAACTTCAAAATAAATAACTGCGTTTCAATTTACTCTTTGTAAAATTACTTCTTTTATTCATATCTTATTGTATTCAGTCAATATTCCTACTTCATTTACATAGCGTCACTGATTTGCTATATATTTTAACTCGTCAGAACTATACTCCAGAGACCTTCCTACTTTGCCGTAGTTCTGGAGCTTAATTGTCATAGGGGATCTTTTCTGTTTATTAGACCGAGATTATCCCCTCTGCCAGAACTAAGAGGAAGGCAGGTCGGTGATTTTGATCCCATTCGCTGCTGGCAACGAATGAGATTAACTAAAATCATCTACCTGAAATCATCATCATCTCATCTAATCATCCCTCATCAAACCATCGGCGCTATATGACCTATTTTGTGTCGCAGTGCCGTAAAACCCAACTCATCATCATCATCAAATCACTATATGCCTTTGTTGTCAGCAAAATTCAACGATATCTTTGTGGTCAGCGTTAAGCGTCAGTAAATTACCCCATCCCGAAATTTTTGTCGAGTAGCTATGGTGCCAGCAGTGTTTAAAATTTTTAATTAAAGACTTACCATACCTAACGTTCGGCTGAAAACTGTCTATATATTGTGAAACTATAGGTGACGGTTACAACATAGAACAAGCTTAGTTTAAACAGGAACCTAAGATCAATACAAGAAATTGGGAGTAAAGGGTTAAAGATAGTGTAGACTCAGATCAGATACACGTTCTTGGTTTAACGGAGCCTTTATCACCAATAATTTTAAATGAGAAACTATATAGCAATTACAGACTGGTTTAAAGTTGCAAACATACTTTATGACAGCATGCTTGAGGCGCAAGTGCTTATTAGACATGATATTTACCTTGTTTTACTGAGCTGGCATATTATACATGCTAATTACCATGTGTGGAGAGTGAGACCTGTGTGGTTTTTAATGCATATATTAAGACTTAGTGTTCTTTAATCCTGGGTGGAGATTTAAACCTGTGTGTTGTATATATTAAAACCTGTAAGTGTCTTCTGGGTCTGTGTAGAGTGAACCGATCCAAAGTGAACAGGAGTAACATATTTACCTGTGTGGTGACCATATGAGAACCTGTGTGGTGATTTCAGTATTCAGACAAAAGAGTTAAACACTAGATATACCTGTAGAGACGTTGAATTAAGTTTTACATTTGATATTGTGATATGATTCTGTATATTTTCATTTCATTAAATCTATGTCAAATATTGTTGTAATATATAATGATGGTGAGTTGGGTTTTATGGCACTGCGACACAATACAGGTCATATAGCGTCGATAAATGATGAAGGCTATTGAGATGATAATTTCAGGAAGATGATTTCCATTATTCTCATTTGATAAGCTGCATTTGGGATCAAAACCACCAACCTGCCTTCATTTTAGTTCTTGGCAGAGGGTATAATCTCGGTCTAATAAACATAAACAATTCCTTATGACAATTAAGCCCCAGAACTACGAAAGAGTAAGAAGGTCAGAAATCATTCGCTATGATAATTTAACCCAGAATAACAACAAGTTAGGAAGGTATCTGGGTATAAATTGAAACTACAATGTATAACTGTGTTCCCTCCCTACAACGGCCCTTCCAAAAACGACTACCTCCTTACAACGACCCTTGCCACAGTTCCCTAAAAAGAACGATTATGTCTAACACTGTTACTGCTGCAATATCGTCTGCTTAATATTGTCGTCTGCTGTTTAATCTCAAAGTAAAATATAAGTGTATGCTTTGATAGAATAAATATAATGGCGAGTGACAAACAGTTTGGATCCAGATCAGACGCCGAGTTACACGGCGTCCAGTCTGGATTTAAGTTACTTGCAAATGTAAGCCAAGTTTCAATTTTCCCTCCCTCAAATGACTCCCTCCGAACAGCACACACAATCCGTTGTCTCCCATTAGGTGTCATTGTAGAGAGGGAGCGCTGTATCTCAAGCAGAGGAATAAATTTACTGGCGTAAAATTGCATAGATATGGAGCAATGGGTTAGGCAACCACTTTTCATAAAACTGCAGAAGCTTAAAAATTTTATTGTACCAATCCCATTTTACGCCAATAATGTATTCCAAAAGAAAACTATTCCACTTAAAGTCTTTATACAGTCATGAATATGCACAATAAGAGATTTGTTCCATTAAAGATGATAGTAGCTTAAAGAAGACTGGGAGTCAAGCAGAATGTTCCTTAACTCTTTCCTCCCTAAAACTTCAATAGGACAATCCAAGTTTCCATTTTAGTCTAGTCCATTTCTGACTTTTAAGGGTTGTTTTTGTCAATGTTTTGCATTATGACAGAGACAACCCAGATCAGAGGGCTCCGTAAGGAGCCCTCTGATCTGGGTATTCACTGTTTGCATAGGACAATGCACTTTTCACATGTATACTGTTTGAAAAGAACGCCTATATGCGGGACTAGGGTTCAAAGGGTTAAAGGGCTTTACTTTCAATCATATTTAGCATTGTCCTCTGTGAAGCTTTAAAGGACAAGTCCAGCTTCAAATTTAGTCTAGTTTTAGTTTTATTCTTAATGGATGTTTTTGTCTATAAATTGCAATATGACAAACAAAGAAGATCGTATTCAAAGGACTTCTTTAAGTTCTCTGATCTTGATCTTCACTGTTTGTATAGGACAAGTGTTTTCTTCTTCACAGGTACACTGTTGAGAAAGATGCTTACAGGCATGACAAGGGTTCAAAGGGAGTAGAGTAATTAGTTACACATACCTTTCATTTTCTAATATATGTTGATGAAGCTCTAGTGGTCTGAATAGTGCCCCGCTGATCATGAAGTTAAAGATGATTCCTGCCAGAATCATAAACGTACCCTGGAAACCATAGTGGTCAAACAACTTCTCTATCATGGGCGGGAATAGGAAGCTACCGACGCCAACCCCAGAAGTAGACAGGCCTACAGCAATGCCACGGCGCTTGTTGAAGTAGTAACCAACAATAATCAGACACGGACAATAGGTCAGAGCTCGACCAGATCCTTGAAATATATTCATTATACAATACACTTACTTACGAGTAACTTACGAGTCCACAGGCCATCGGTTCTCCCTTTTAGCATTAAACATTACAGGATTGTTCTTTAGCCTATAATACATACATATACAGTGGGTTATTCTTTTTCGTTTGAACATCTTGATAGATTTGCAATGCAATAAGGCTGGATATGTTATGGCACGGCTCAAATGTTATAAACGTTTTGATAGATTTGCAATGCAATAAGGCTGGATATGTTATGGCACGGCTCAAATGTTATAAACATCTTGATAGATTTGCAACGCAATAAGGCTGGTTATGTTATGGCACGGCTCAAAAGTTATAAACATCTTGATAGATTTGCGATGCAATAAGGCTGGTTATGTTATGGCACGGCTCAAATGTTATTAGCAGAAGAAGGGTAAAGGTATTGTCAATTTTTTCTGACCTGTCAGAGTTATTTTTAGAACAGAATAGTTAATAATGGTAAATAGGTAAGCAAGGTAACATGGAATATGTAATCGTACACTATCCTACTTGAGATAAGTATGAGCCTCGTGCAGCACGAGACCGCTGCGCTAACTTTTTACTGATATTTTATTCTTTCCCAATAAACGCATTTATATACTAAAACTATTATTTCCATTGCAAACAGGTTGGAGCCAGATCAGACGCTGGGTAACCCGGAGTTTGATCAGGCTCCAACCTGTTTGCCACCCAGATTAAAAACATAAAATTAACTTTCTACAGTTTAGTGCATTGTGTTTGCGTTTATTCGGGAAATAATACTGTCTTCTCTACTGTACATTACGCACAAAAATACAGCTTTCCGTATCCCTGGCTGACTGTACGGAAATCAACGAGTACGGTGATCATCCCTTTTAAAAATTTAGAATGTTCCAATCCAAAAATAACTCTGACAGGTCAGAAGAAAACACTTATACAATTAGCTACATAAAAAGAGAGTTTGTTTTTACATATAACACTCCATCTTTACTTATCTTCTCCAAAAAGCGCTTTTAAAGTAGTCATTGGCATAAATGGATTATATAATAACAAATACACACAACCTTTCCCCACCTCATAGATTGTTTTCCGTATAGATGAAAGATGATTGCTATTAGCCTGCCTTAACCTTTTCATGATCCAATTATTCGACTGCTTCAGTATTGTTGTCTGCAAGACACGTTTCAAAGTTAGATGTAAGGTTGTATGACTAAATAGATATCAATAAGAGTGTCAAACAGTTACGCTACGTCTAATCAGGACCCAAACTGTTTGCAAAAACGCTTTATGGTGTCATCATTGAGAGTGAAAGGGTTAAGCTATTGACAGCTAGGATGTAGAAATTATGTTCTATGGTGCATATTCATGACTATAAATTGGAACTATTTTCATCACTGTAGGATTAAATTCAAGGCGTAAAAATGGATGTATATATATACATATATGAAGTTAAGGGTTACCATTACCTGCCATTACTCCATAGCTAAACATTAGGAACCTGAGGTTCGGGGTGTAGGCTGAGATCAGGATTCCAGCTGTAGACAGCAATGCCCCAAGGATCACAACAAATCGAATGGAAAACTTGTTACACAGAGCACTCGCTACAGGACCTTAAAACATAAAGTTATGAAACACTACATAATAAAAGAGGTCTGTGGATCATTACATGTATTTATTATATGCCTTCGTATGCTATCGAGCATTTCCACGTGAACATGCACAGTAAAATACAAGAGTCTGTATCAGCCACTTTGTATTTTACTCTGACATCGCTTTTGATTTAGCGTGACGTCCTTTATGTACATGTACAAGTGCCGCGTTATTCTTTGTGGCTACAAAAAATATTGTTCTCCTCCAAAAACTAATACATTTTAGATATAAAATGATTTAAACAACTATTTAGTTGTTTTTGATTTATATTCAAGGCATATAATAAACACATCACCAGTTGACATTGCGCTACAGTGTGTTTCATTCAGCACTCAACGTTTTTGCTGGAAACAACCGATCAGATCAGCTATTTCCAGCAAAAACCTCTCTAGCTGAATACATCACTCTGTATAGCACTGTCAACTAGTAATGAGTATATGTTCCACATGGTAATAAAAATCTTGTTACAAAGAGCGCTCGCTACAAGACCTTAATACAAAAAGTTTAAAACACTACATAATACAAGAGGCATATGGACCATTGTATGTTCCTCGTTCAAGCACTGAAGTCTGCTTCACAGCAGCCTACAGCAGGGCTCCAGATAAGGGGAGTATTCCAAATAGGAAATCTTTATGTCTGAATTAAACCCTATGGTGTGACTACTCATTAAAATCGTCTCTTTGAGACAATTGTAATGAGTAAATACATCAATAAGATTTGGTATAAGTATGATGGAGAAAATTCTGAGTTTTTTTCCAGTTCACTCACTATCTGGAGTCCTGGCCGTGTGGCAACAATGCACATGTCTGTGTAAACAATTTTCAGAAAAACATTTAAAGGTTTCGTTAAGCAGCCTTACAACCTCCATTTGAATTCTCAATGTCAAAAGGCTAGCAAAATGTTGCAACCTGGGTTTTGGATGTATTTATTTTCTTTTCCGAATTCATTAAAACATTTTAGTAGCAAGACAACTACAATGTACCTCTAGACGCCTGCACAATTCAATTACAATTTCATATCGCCTCAGGCCATGACTACTGTCTTTAATACTGGTTGTTATCTTGTGAAGACCACACGATAATCTTCTCAGCTTGTATATTCAGGACTGCAATCAAGTGGATATATTTTCTCCAGTGAATGAATAAATACAAGGGCCACTATGACCCTCAATCGCTCACCTGGTACACCATGGCAAAATTGACCTATAGTGACCTAGATTATGACTGGACATTGATGACCCACAATCAACCTCTAGAGTGTAAACATGATTTTCCTTTGATTTGACCTAGTGACCTAGTTTTTGAACTGACAAAAACCTCAAGAGTGTTATCAAGATTGTTCTATGATTTGACCTAGTGACCTAGTTTTAGACCGGACATGACCCATATTCCCGCTTGACCTAGATATCAATGAGACAAACATTCTGACCATGATTCATCAAGATCCAATGAGATTTATAGCCTCTAGAGTGTTAACAAGGTTTTTCTATGATTCAACCTAGTGACCTAGTTTTTTTACCGGATATGACCCATATTCAAACTTGACCTAGATATCAATGAGACAAACATTCTGACCAAGTTTCATCAAGATCTAATGAGATTTGTAGCCTCTAGAGTGTTAACAAGGTTTTTCTATGATTTGACCTAGTTTTTGACCGGACATGACCCATATTCCTACTTGACCTAGATATCAATGAGACAAACATTCTGACCAAGTTTCATCAAGATCCAATGAGATTTGTAGCCTCTAGAGTGTTAACAAGGTTTTTCTATGATTTGACCTAGTGACCTAGTTTTTGACCCAACATGACCCACATTCGAACTTGGCCTAGATTTCTACTAGACAAACATTGTGATCAAGTTTCATGAAGATTGGATGATATTTGCAGCTGCTAGAGTGTTAACGAACCAATTGTGAACGGACAGACAGACGACGGACATCCAGCGATCCTAAAAGCTCACCTTGGCACTTCGTGCCACGTGAGCTAAAAAGACATAAAAATGTTACATCTATAAAAAGACATAAAAATGTTACATCTATAACATATACCTACCCATGCTTAGACGCAGTGTGGAGAATATAGCCAGGACCCAGGTCGTTTCTGTGGCACTCTTGCCAAACTCCTCTAGCAGCTGTAGATACATCACTCCACTAGACCTCTCAAATCCTCCTGTAAACACACACATTCCAATTAACTTCGGGGTTCAAGAAAAGGGGAAGTAACCTCAAGAATTCAAAATTTTCTCATTCATTTCAGCACAAATCGTATAGTGTAACTACTCAACAGAATTATCTAGATTTGATTATATCGTCTGAAATATTTTTCAAGTCAAATTGAGGGCTTTTTTGACGGAACAAATACTGATATGAGTGTCAAACAGTTTGAATCTTGATTAGACGCCGCGTATTCGCCGTCTGATCAGGATCAAAATATGGTGCCATTGGCAATGAAAGATTTAAAAGATCCAGAAAATTGTTTCCAGCAGACAGAGAGTTAACTCATTGAGCCCTAGTGACGCATATATGCGTCTTTTACCAAAAGTGTACCCGTGAAGAGTACACTAAGTCTTGTCCTATTCAAACAGTGAAGTCCCTGATCAGAGGGCTCCTCAGGAGCCCTCTGATCAGGGTCTTTACTGTTTGTCATTTTATAAAACATTATAAACAAGGGCCACCATGGCCCTAAATCGCTCACCTGTTACACCATGTAAACGTAACCTATATTGACCTAGATTATGACTGGACATGACCCACAATAAACTTTTAGAATGTTAACAAGATTTTTCTATGATTTGACCTAGTGACCCAGTTTTTGACAAGACACAATCCACATTTGATTTTGACTTAGATTTGATATAGGCAAATATTCTGACAATATTTCATTCAGATCTAATGAGATTTGAAGCCGATCACTGTTTTTCAAAGATTTGACCTAGTGACCTAGTTTTTTACCGGAAATGACCCACATTCGAACTTGACCAAGATATCAATGAGGCAAACATTTTGACCAAGTTTCATTAAGACCATCCTCTCCCTGAAGGAGTATTCGGCTCTACTTTCAACTTGTTTTGACCCTTTTCCAAATAGCCTGTTTCTAGTTTTGAGGACAGGTAACCACTAAAAGCAGATTAAAGTAAAGCAGAATGCACATTAGGTGCATTCTGCTTTACTTTCAGCCTGCTTTAACCTACCAACTGCTAAGATGTAGCAAATATTTCTGATTGTGCATATTAACCCTTTACCCCATAGCCTGTTTCTAGTTTTGAAAATAGGTGACTACTTAAAACAGGTTGAAAGTAAAGCAGAATGCACCTTAAGGCGCATTCTGCTTTACTTTCAGCCTGCTTTAAGCTACGATCAAATAGAATAAAGAAAATATTTCTTATGATACATATTCATGGCTGTATAAATTGCGCTAAAAGGCGCTTTTATGAGGGAAAGGGTTAATGGCTGTATAAAAAGCAACCATTTTCTACAGCGGAGGGATACATTATTGGCGTAAAAAGTGTATTTACGGGGTAATGGGTTAATCTTCTTTCCAGTGGTGCTAGTTAGTGTATATCAACATACCCATAATAAGATGTGTCAGGAAGGCTCCAAGTACAATAAACCACCCATAGCCACCATCAGGAACTATCTTTACTCCTTCATCTTCTATCTTAACATCAGTGTCCTGTAGCTGGCCATCATGGCCTGTGATTGGTTGATCATCTGTAGTTTGTACATTCTGATTGGCTTGGCTGTATTTCTGATCTGGATCACTAGAAGCTCTATAATCACTGTCAGCTTCAGTTTGTTCCTTGTTGTCAAGGTTATCTAAAGGATTGGCATCATCAATGTTCTGGTCATCCATCACATCAGCCATTCTATCAGATGTGTGGCTGTAAATTGATAAAACATGTGTTACATTTAATTGTTTTACCACATCCAGTAAAGTCCAGTCCTGAGTCAAGTAAATTTTATTTAAATATGATATGACATAACAAATAACATAAACTAGCTCTACTGAGCCTTTACATTTACCTATTTCAACATATCCTCATAAAGATCAATTGGAAATGGCTCATATTAACCCATAACCCCATAAATATGACTTTTTACAACTTTAATTCCTCCACTGAAGAAACAAAAGGGCCTGAAGGCCCTGATATCGCTCACCTTTTATAATGAAGCCTGATAGCTTTACCTTTGAATTTCACCTGTTTTATTCTAAATCCATTCAAATTTGTAGTATAGCATGTACACAACATTGCAATATGACCAATTCTAGTATGTATAGTAAAGTACATCAAAGGCAGTTAAAACTTAAGAGCCTAAATAATACTGAAATGAAGCCTTTTCTAGCATTTCAAAGTATATCAAGGGCAGATAACTCTTGCCACAATGATCAGATTTCAACAATAATTGCACTCCCTCGAGAACTTATAGCTATATACATTGTGTGCAATTATAATTAAAATCCATTGAAAATTGTGGCCTCTAGAGTGCAAACACTGTTAAATATGACATTTTCAGCAATTCAAAGGTAGATAACTCTTGACCTATTAGTCTGTTTGCAACCATAACCAAACTCATCCGAATTCTTATGGTTATACACAATCTGAGCAAGTTTTACACCTTTAATTCCTCCACTGAAGAAAAAAGTTTATACAGTCATGAATGTGAACCATGTAAGAAATATTTTCTATGTACTTGCAAATGGTAGCTTAACCAATAACCCCATAAATACACCTTTTTTCCCTCTGATTTATTCAAGCACTGAAAAACAATAAATTCACTTTATACAACCTTACCAAATCAACATACTGTAAAATATATGGCTCATATATGGCAAATATAGGGCCCCTATATTTATTTGCCAAATACATATATGTGAACTATTAGTATCATATAGGACATTGCCCTATATATATTGGGCACTGCCTTATATATATTGGGCACTGTCCTATATATATATGGGAAAGTATCAGTCCCCTATAGTTATGTACAAATAGACACAAAAATACTTAAAGAAATATTCTAACTCCACAAATTTTGTGAACTTAGATTTTTTGGAAGATGAAAACAAAGATTTGAAGAAAAAAAATCTTACAATTTACAAGGAACAACTCTATAAAAATTTGATTAAATTGATCAAGGGTTACACAGATTATTTTTACTGGAAACAACCATTTCCTTGAGTGTTTTGTCATTTTAGAGAAGCCCATGTTTTAGCCCATGCTTCTGTTTATGTAGTAACAAAGAACAAACATTAATCTGTGATAATCTACAGTGATATTTTTGTATGAGACACACTATTTTATGTGTTGTGGAAATATTATCAATAATCAAGCATGGCCAAAACTCTGTATGTTTGGGAAGGAGCTAATCAGGTATTTGTTCACTGTTTAGTTTAGATTTTAAATGAGTTATTCTTTCTTTAATATATGCTAGCTACCATCAATGTTTTAGGCATTCTTTCTGTGAATGTGAGCAGAAAATCACAAGTCAGTGACTGTAAGTCAAGGTCACTAAGGTCAAAATCCTGTAGACTTTCCCCAATATATATTGGGCATTGCCCTATATATATTAGTCATTGCCCGATAAATATTGGTGGCAGACATATAGGGCAATGACCAATATATATAGGGCAATGCCCATTATATATAGGGAAACGACTTATTTGCATCTCATTTGCATCTAAAATACCAATAAATATAAGTATAAGGGACATATAGGGCAAAAGTATATGGCTTAAGCCTTTGCCATACATGTCAATTCCGTGAAGGCAGTAAAAGTATGAATATGTACCATAATATATAGTTTCCATATCCTAGTAGATAGTGATCAGTGCCCCAGATAAGCTGCGTATCGGCGTATTTTACGCATTAAAAATGGCCAAATACGCTTTGAAAATCAATTCAGTGTGTATCAATTACGCAAGCCTTTTATACAATACGCTAAACATATTACCGTAGATGCGTATAATTACAATCTAAGCCGATTTCGCCAACGGCTTTTAGTTTCATTTTCTTCGAAAATCGTTACCTCTCGGCTGATTTCCAACACCTTTTATGCGAGGGGCAATGCGGAAATCGCTGAAGTATTCCGATTGCTTGTTTTTGATTATTTTACCAATCCATTGCTAGACGCTTGCTGATCTTTATCTCCATAAGCGTCTCGATAACTTAGTCAATTAGATTAATTGTCACTTGTTTTCGTGGTTTCTGTTAAAACGTCCCGCTGCGATCGAAATAGTTACAAGCAAAACGTTCATTCTGGTTTTTAAAACTGTCTTTTTATGTTATTTTCAATCTGAATCGAAGCCTTCCCCAGCCTGTATCGTAATGCTAGTGTTATTAATTGATTCAATCGGCAGTGGATAAATCAGAATCACGATCAAACTAAGATTCAGAGTTAAACATTACGTACAGCGTTCCTGTGCAAGATGAGACATTTTAGACGGTTTCCCCCTGGTTAGATATACGTGGAAATTGACGATAATGTGTAAACTGCACTAAATGTAAGTTTAACAATGTGTAGAAGGGAACCTGAATGCAGCAGCAAGGACTGGTGAATGCTGACAATTGAAAAATTAATTGTTAGACAACTGCTTGTATTAAACTGTTAGACCTAAGCTACAGTTACAACTGTTAAACATCGTACTTTACAAATCACAGTGTGTGTTTATGCAGCGACCGTGTATACCAAATAGTTAATATAAATCATTGGTTTATGTCTTCAGTTATTTTTTTACAAGACTAGCACTACATGAAGACAGAAGTGTCAATACAATATTTCAGTATAGTTAAGTATTTTCTATATATAAACAGCATACCTTTTAGATTAATGGATGCTAATTAATGCTTAAGGAAACCACAACTTTCACTTTGAAACAGCTTATTTCAGAGAGTTACGAAAACCAGCAGGTACTCTATTATTTTTCATTTCACTCTATTAATTTGAAAGAGAGGAGTGAATTCTTAGTACCCAATATTTAACAATTTCTTATCTGGGACACTGTAGTAGCTTAAAGCAGGCTGAAAGTAAAGCAGAATGTGCCTTAATATTATTCTTTAACTCCGAATACAAGAGTTACACCAGTCCTATGAAAACTATAGACTAAGTGTTTGTCATTTTGAAACATATTACAGAAAATAAACCTTAAGTCATTAAATGACTGGACTTAATTAGAAACTGATCATTGGTGAACCATTTAAACCACAGCGTTCCCTCTCTACAACGACCCTTCCAACAATGACTCCCTCCGAACAACGACCCTTGTCTCAGGTCCCTTAAAACCGGAGAACTATGTCTAACGCTTTTACTGCTGCAATGTCATCTACTTAAAATTGTCGTCTGCTGTATTTCTTAAAATTACATATAAGTTGACATTTTGATAGAATGAATATAATTATGAGTGACAAACCATTACTCCATAAATATGCAATTTTTATGCCTCCAATTTATTCCTTCACTTAAGAAAATAGTTCCATTCATGAATATGCACCCACTCAGAATATTTTCCATGTATTCTAGTAAGATCATTATAGCTTAACACAGGTTGAATGTAAAGCAGATTCATTAAATGCGCCTTAAGACACATTCAGCTTTTACATTCAACCTGCTAAAAATTAAATTGTTAACTTTTTGCAAAACTAAAACCAGACTATAATGGGGGTAAAGGGTTAAGCTATGTAAAACAAACAAGGAAAATAGATGTACCACTTTATCACAATCAAAACATCAACATCCCATGAAGTTTATCAAAAATTAAAAGGTCAACACAAGAATTTGTCATTAAAGTTCAACAAGAGTTGTCAGAGAGACAACAAAGCTCGCCACCGGCACCTTTAGAAACTTAAAAGCACACTCAAGGTCACAGAGGTCAACCTTTTTGCCTGCATGGAAAGGTCTTGTCCATATACACTGGCAAATCAAATATGAAAATAACACCTCAAGGGACATAGGAATTATAAGCATTTTTGAAACCTAAATGCAGATTTCGAAACCTAAAACCTTTCGCGACCTTAGTTCAAGGTCAAGGACACTGGGCTAATTTTTTTGCATGCATGGAAAGATCGTGTCCATATACACATGCATGCCAAATATGAAAGAAATATCTCAATGGATATATGAGTTAAAGAAATTTTGAGAAACCTAAACGCAGACTTTGAAACCTAAACGCGGGTCCTTAGTTCAAGGTCAAGGTCAGAGGGCTCAAACATTTGGCATGCAAGGAAAGATGTTGTCCATATACATGTACACATGCAAACTGAATATGAAAGGAATATTTCAATGGACATGGGAGAAATAAAAAATTTGAAAAACCAAAACACAGATTTCGAAAACTAAACATTGGCCCTAAGTTCAAAGTCAAGGTCACAGGGGTCTAAATTTTGCAATGCCTGAAAAGGTCTTGTCCATATACACACATAAACCAACTATGAAAGCAATACCTCAAGGGACATAGAAGTAAAAGGCATTTTTCTAAACCTAAACACAGGCCCTAAGTTCAAGGTCACAAGGGTCCAAATGTATCTGTGCATGGAAAGGTCTTGTCCATATACACACACATACCAACTATGAAAGCAATACCTCAAAGGATATTGAAGTAAAATGGATTTTCGAAACTTAAACGCAGTTTTCGAAACCTAACACAGGCTCTTAGTTCAAGGTCAAGGTCACAGGGGTCTAAATGTTTCTGTGCATCGAAAGGTCATGTCCATATACACATACATACCAACTATGAAAGCAGTACCTCAATGGACATAGAATATAAAGGCATTTTTCTAAACCTAAATACAGGCCCTAGGTTCAAGGTCAAGGTCACAGGGGTCTAAATTTTTCTGTGCATGTAAAGGTCTTGTCCATATACACATACATACCAACTATGAAAGCAATACCTCAAGGGACATAGAAGTTAAAGGCATTTTTCGAAACCTAAATGCAGATTTCGAAACCTAAACGCAGGCCGTAAGTTCAAGGTCAAGGTCACAGGAGTCTAAATTTTTCTGTGCATGGAAAGGTCTTGTCCATATACACACACACACCAACTATGGAAGCAATACCTCAAGGGACATAGAAGTTAAAGGCATTTTTCGAAACTTAAACCTAGATTTCGAAACCTAAACGCAGGCCCTAAGTTCAAGGTCAAGGTCACAGGGGTCTAAATTTTTCTGAGCATGGAAAGGTCTTGTCTACATACAAACACATACAGACTATTGAAGCAATACCTTAAGGGATATTGAAGTTAAAGGCATTTTTCAAAACCTAAACGCAGATTTCGAAACCTAAACACAGGCCATAAGTTCAAGGTCAAGGTCAGTGACACGGGTCTAAATATTTCTGTGCATGGAAAGGTCTTGTCCATATACACACACATACCAACTATAAAAGCAATACCTCAAAGGACATAGAAGTTAAAGGCATTTTTCTACACCTAAACACAGATTTCGAAACCTAAACACAGGCCCTAAGTTCAAGGTCACACAGGTCTAAATTTTTATTCTTTGCATGTAAAGGTCTTGCCCATATACACATACATACCAACTATGAAAGCAATACCTCAAGGGAAATAGAAGTTAAAGGCATTTTTCTAAACTTAAACACAGATTTCGAAACCTAAACGCAGGCCCTAAGTTCAAGGTCAAGGGGTCAAAAAATTTCTGTGCATGGAAAGGTCTTGTCCATAAACACACATACCAACTATTGAAGCAATACCTCAAGGGACATAGAAGTTAAAGGCATTTTTCGAAACCTAAACGCAGATTTCGAAACCTAAACACAGGCCCTAAGTTCAAGGTCAAGGTCAAAGGGGTCTAAATTTTTCTGTGCATGGAAAGGTCATGTCTATATACACACACATACCGACTATGGAAGCAATACCTTAATGGATATAGAAGTTAAAGGCATTTTTCAAAACCTAAACGCAGATTTCGAAACCTAAACGCAGGCCCTAAGTTCAAGGTCAAGGTCACAGGGGTCTAATTTTTTCTGTGAATGGAAAGGTCTTGTCCATATACACACACATACCAACTATGGAAGCAATACCTCAAGGGACATAGAAGTTTAAAGGCATTTTTCGAAACCTAAACACAGATTTCGAAACCTAAACGCAGGCCCTTAGTTCAAGGTCAAGGACACAGGGGTCAAAATTTTTCTGTGCATGGAAAGGTCTTGTCCATATACACACACATACCAACTATTGAAGCAATACCTCACGGGAAATAGAAGTTAAAGGCATTTTTCAAAACCAAAACGCAGATTTTGAAACCTAAACACAGGCCATAAGTTCAAGGTCAAGGTCACACGGGTCTAAATTTTTCTGTGCATGGAAAGGTCTTGCCCATATACACACACATACCAACTATAAAAGCAATACCTTAAAGGACATAGAAGTTAAAGGCATTTTTCTACACCTAAACACAGATTTCGAAACCTAAACACAGGCCCTAAGTTCAAGGTCACACAGGTCTAAATTTTTCTTTGCATGTAAAGGTCTTGCCCATATACACATACATACCAACTATGAAAGCAATACCTCAAGGGAAATAGAAGTTAAAGGCATTTTTCTAAACTTAAACACAGATTTCGAAACCTAAACGCAGGCCCTAAAATGGACAATCCCAGTTTCCATTTTGAGTCTAGTCCATTTCTGACCTTTTTAGGGTTGTTTTTGTCAATGTTTTGCATTATGACAAACAGTGAAGACCCAGATCAGTGGGCTCCATAAGGAGCCCTCTGATCTGGGTCTTCACTGTTTGCATAGCACAAGTGTACGTTTCACATGTATACTGTTTGAAAAGGACGCCTATATGGGGGACTAGGGTTCAAAGGGTTAAGTCCGCTTTGCAAATAGTTTGGATTCTGATCAGATGCTACTGCTTAACTCTTTAGTGCCTTACTCCTTAACCTGTTTCTAGTTTTGAAAATAGGTGGGCAATTACAGCAGTTTGAAAGTAAAGCAGAATGTACGGAGAAGGTGCTTTACTTTCAGTTTGCTCTAAGCTATCATCTTCTGGTGCATATATAGCTTAACTCTTTCCTCCCTGAAGTGTTAAATGGAAAATTCCAGTTTCCAATTTAGTCTAGTCCATTTCTGGCTTTAAGGGTTGTTTTTGTCAATGTTTGGCATTATGACAAACAGTGAAGACTCTGAGGGCTTAAGGAGCCCTCTGATCTAGGTCTTCACTGTTTGCATAGGACAAGTGTACTATTAACATGTATCCTGTTTTAAAAGGACGCCTATATGCGGGACTAGGGTTCAAAGGGTTAAAGCAGGCTTAAAGTAGAGCAGAATGATTGCTTTATCTGCTAGAGTATAGAAAATATTTCTTATGACATTTTAATTTTGCCAGTATAAAATGGAACTATTTTTTTCAGTAGAAGATTGAAATAAAGGCATAAAAAGGCATATATATGGGGTAATGGGTTAGAATACAGCTGTTATATAAAATAGCTACCAGTATATAGTCTCCACTTAGGCACTTACCTCGCTATCTTCCTTAACACAACTGTTGAATATACACTCCTGGTTCACTAAAAAACGTTAGTATCTCGAGCATTTCTCAATTTTATCTCTTAACACAGGCGAATTTCATCAGAAGGGGGAAAACTTTACCAAAGGTCATTTTACAGGACGCATGTCCTCTGCAGTCTTCATTCTGCCAATCAAAGCCAGCTGTATGTTTATAAGAGCATGAGATTCATGCTCCACTGTCATGGCCTAACACTAGGGAAATTTTGGCAAACTTACAGTAAAGTGTAGGACTGAGCTGATGCAATCTGAAATACATATGTTACAACAATTATAGAATAACAGTTGAATCAATATTAAACACCTGGCTATGATTTACAGGGCTCCAGATAAGAGGGAGTAAAGTGAACAAATCCAACATTTTCAGGGCTCCAGATAAGAGGTAAACCCAACATTTTCTCACTCATTTCAGCACCAAATCCTATGGTGTTACTACTCATTAGAATCGTCTCGAAGAGACGATACTAATGAGTTGTGACACCATAGGGTTTAATTCAGAAATAAAGATTTTAAGTTTTGAAAAACTACCCTTATCTGTTGCTCTGATTTTCTCTCTTATTTCAGCACGGTCTCTTTGAGCCGATTCTAATGAGTAGTGACACCATAGGGTTTTACGCAGAAATAAAGATTTTAGTTTTTGAAATACTCCCCTTATCTGGAGCCCTGCATGGTTTTTATCTCATTTCCTGATACCGATGAAGATAATACATGTAGTTAATTAAACACGCCTGAAATTTCAAATAGAAAATTCAAGTTTCCATATAAGTCTAGTCCATTTTTGACTATTTATGGTTTGTCAACAATCACTGACTCAAATTTTGTAGCTGAACACTTTAGTATGAGTCTCCATAGCCTGGTTTTAGTTTTGAAGACATGTAATCACTTAAAGCAGGTTGAAAGTAAAGCAGAATGGGCCTGAAGCTTTACTTTCAAGCTGCTTTAACTCTTTGAACCCTAATCATGCATATATGCGTCATTTGCAAACAGCGTACATGTAAGGAGTACACTTGTCCTATGTAAACAGTGTAGATCAGAGGGCTCCTTAAAGGAGCCCTCTGATCAGGGTATACACTGTTTGTCATTTTGACATATATTGTAACAAGAGCCCCATGGGGCATATTTCGCTCACCTGAGAATAGCTGACAAAAAGGAGATAATGATTTATGTCCAGGACGGGGTCATTTTTTACCCGAGGGGCATAATTTGGACAATATCTTGATAGAGGACCTGTAGATGATGCTACAATGTATGTGCCAAATATCTAAGATCAGGGTAGTAGGGTTTTAGACAAGAAGATTTTTATAAGTTTCCATTGAAAAAATCTATTTTTAGCTCATGTGACCTACATATGCAACAGACTGAACCCATTTGAACAAAATAGGTAAAGGACATCTAGAAGTGTCACCATGCCAAATATCAAAGACCTGGCCATATTAGTTTCAGAGGAGAAGACGTTTGAAAATTTCACTATATAATCCTATGCAAATCTGTGACCCCCGGGGCGGGGCCAATTTTGACTCACGAGGCATAATTTGAACAAACTTGATAGAAGTCTTGTAGATGATGCTATGTGCAAAATATTTAAGCTCTGGCCCTTGTAGTTTTTGAGGAGAAGGTTTTTTAAATTTTTATAGAAAAAATCTACTTTTAGCTCCTGTGACCTACATTTGTAGATATGCAACAGACCGGAACCATTTGAAAACAAGAGGGCCTGAAGGCCCTGATAGCGCTCACCATTTGTAATGAAGCCTGATAGCTTTACCTTTGAATTTCACCCGTTTTATTCTAAATCCACTCAAGTTTGTCGACCTACTGTAGTATAGTAGAGTACATCAAGGGCAGATAACTAGAGCCTAAACAATACTGAAATTAAGCCTTTTTCTAGCATTTCAAAGTATATCAAGGGCAGGTAACTATTGCCACAATGATTACATTTCAACAATAATTTCACTCCTTCGAGAATGTATATAGCTATATCCTTTGTGTACAAGTACATGTATAATCAAAATCCATTGAAAACTGTAGTTGCAAGAGTGTAAACGCTGTAAAATATGGCATTTTCAGCAATTCAAAGGTAGATATCTCTTGATCTATTTGTCTGATTCCAACTATAATCACCCTTTTCCAACTCTTATGGTCATATACAATATGGGCAAGTTTGAGAGAGCTTGGATAAATATTGTGGCCTCTAGAGCGTAAACACTGTTAAATATATCATTTTCAGCCATTCAAAGGTAGATAACGCTTGACCTATTGATCAGATTACAACCAAAATTGAACTCATCTGAATTCTTATGATAATATACAATCTGATTAAGTTTATAAAAGATTGGATAAAATTTGTGGCCTCTAGAGTGTAAACATCGTTAAATATGGCATTTTCAGCAATTCAAAGGTAGATAACTCTCGACCTATAAGTCTGCTTTCAACCATAATCAAACTCATCTGAACTCTTATAGTAATATACAATCTGAGCAAGATTAAGAAAGATTTGATAAAAATTATGAACTATAGAGTGTAAACACTGTTAAAAAATGGCATTTTCAGCAATTCAAAGGTAGATTACTCTTGATCTATTTGTCCTATTTCAACCAAAATCGAACTCATCCGAACTCTTATGGTCATATACCATCTGGCCAGGTTTAAGAAAGATTGGATAAATACTGTGGCCTCTAGAGTGTAAACACTGTTAAATATGGCATTTTCAGAAGTTCAAAGGTAGATAACTCATGACCTATTTGTCTGATTTCAACCATAATCAAACTCATCCGAACTCTTCTGGCAATATACCATCTGAGCAAGTTTGAGAAAGATTGGATAAAAATTGTGGTCTCTAGAGTGTAAACACTAAAATTGTTGACGACGCACGACGGACGACGGACATTCAAGGATTGCAATAGCTCACCCTGAGCTAGCTCAGGTGAGCTAAAAATACGTAAAGCATATTTAGAAGTGGCTACATACCGAATATCAAAGCTCTCAAGGACATATTAGTGTCAGAGAAGAAGACATTTGAAATTTTCACTATATAACTCTTCGTAAAATTGTGACCCCCGGGGCGGGGCCAATTGTGACCCCAGGAGCATAATTTGAACAAACTTGATAGAGGACCCGTAGGCAATGCTATGTGCCAAATATCTAAGCTCTGGCCCTCGTAGTTTCAGACAAAAAGATTTTTTAAGTTTTCATTGAAAAAAATCTATTTTTAGCTCCTGTGACCTAGATATGCAACCCAACCAGAACCAGTTGAGCAATATTGGTATATGACATCTAGATGTGTCACTATGCCAAATATCAAAGCTCTGGCCATATCAGTTTCAGAGGAAAAGACGTTTGAAAATTTCACTATATATAACTCCATGTAAAACTGTGACCACCGGGGCAGGGCCAATTTTGACCCCAGGGTAATAATTTGAACAAACAATGTACTTGATAGAGGACCTGTAGATGATGCTATGTGCCAAATATCTAAGCTCTGGCCCTTGCAGATTTTGACAAGAAGATTTTTTAAGATTTCCTTATTTTTTCACTTTGGTTGCCATGGCAACCAGAGTTCTGCATTGTTTTTAATTTTTTGAACAAATTTGAAAGAGCTTGACCCAAGGAACATTTTTCTAAAGTTTGGTTGAATTCTGTCAAGCGGTATAGGATGAGATGTCATTTGAAGCAATTGTTAACGACGACGCACGACGACGGACACAGGGCCATCCCAATAGCTCACCTTGAGCCTTTGGCTCAGGTGAGCTAAAAATCAACCCTAAAAAGTCGAAAATGGACTAGACTAAAGTGAAAATTAGAATTGTCCATTTGAGGTTTCAGGGAGGAAAGAGTTAAGCTATCAATCTGCTGAGGATATAGAAAATATGTGCAGTCATGACTGTATAAAATGAACTACATTTTTCAGTGGAGGAATAAATTAAATGCATAAAAAGGCAAATTTATATGGTAAAAGTTATTTCTTATATTGCTTTTAGTAAAAGTCCATATTGATTTTACTTTTTCTACCAACGATGAATGCCATCATGCACTTTAACAGAACACCAGATAAGGGTTGTTTTTCAAAGACTAAAATCTTTATTTCTGAATTTAACCCTATGGTGTCACTACTCATTAGAATCGTCTCTTCGAGACGATTCTAATGAGTAGTAACACCATAGGATTTGGTGCTGAAATGAGTGAGAAAATGTTGGATTTGTTGTAATAACTCCCTCTTCTCTGGAGCCCTGCTTTAATCTTTTGTAGGTCTTCTATCATGTTATTTAACCTTTGTTATATATCATCACTAAGTTAACTTTTAATGCTAAATTTATTACATACCATTCCCTATTAAAGAGCAATAGATTTTTTGCCTGCATACTGGCCTTGCTGAGTGAATGCTTAACCCTTATCCCCATAGCCTGTTTCTAGTTTAAAATTTGAGTGACCACTTAAAGCAGGTTGAAATTAAAGCAGACTGCGCATTATAAAGGTGCATTCTTCTTTTTTTTAACCTGATTTAAGCTACAATCACAAATATTTCTTGTGGGGCATATTCATGACTATTAGTGGAACTTTTTTTTTTCAGTGATTGCATATATTAAAGGTGTACAAAGGTGTATTTATGGGGGAATGAGTTAACCCTTTGAACCCTAGTCCCGCATATAGGCGTCCTTTTCAAACAGTGTACATGTGAATAGTACACTTGTCCTATGCAAACAGTGAATACCCAGATCAGAGGGCTCCGAAGCCCTCTGATCAGGGTCTTCACTGTTTCACAGTTTGTCATAATGCCAAACATTGACAAAAGCAACCCTTAAAAGTCAGAAATGGACTAGACTTAAATGGAAACTGGAATTGTCCATTTAACGTTTTAGGGAGGAAAGAGTTAAAGCAGACTGAAGTGAAGCAGAAAGCAATTAACCACAGGTCTGTCTTAATTCATTACCTCATAAAAACATGTATGATTCTACTTTATTCCTCAACTAAAATATATACAGAGAAACAACTCTATTATGACCATTAAACAGTGCAACTTTGCAATGGTTTAAGGCAGGTGACTGCTTAAAGCAAGGCAAGCAATAATGGTAAAGAAAGCTGCTTTATGTTCTTTCTGTTTTACGTTCACTTTACTTTATGCAGTCATCTGTATTTTATGAAAGCAATAAGTCAGTTTTATGTGGTCGTAATAGAGAGGTTTCACTTTAGTTCAATGAAACTGTAAGAAATAAAAATAGTCCATATCCTAGAAGATGCTAGCTAAAAGCTTAAGGTTGCATTCTGCTTTACTTTTTACCCTGCTGAAAATGGTCACCTGTCTTCAAAACTAGAAATTATGTGAGGCTATTGGGCTTAACACAGGTAAAACACTGAACAAGAGCCCCATTGGGCATAATTCGCTCACCTGAGAATAGCTGAAACAAGACTGCGCGTTCAATAAACGCTTATGCCCCCGGTGGCATCCTTGACAATATATTCTGAATCTTTTCTAAGTCCAAATTAGGTCAAGGTCAAGGTCAAACTGAGCTTGGGTATTACTGGTGGGTTGGTAATGGTCCAAGGCAATAACTGTATAAGTATCCAAGCATTGGAGTAAGCGGTGTTGATGCTAGACGAAACGGTTAAATCTAGTTAACCAAGAAATAGCCCATTCAAAATATTCTAAGTCCAAATTAGGTCAAGGTCAAGGTCAAAATCAAGGTTGGTTATTATTGGTGGCTAGGGAATGGTCCAAGGCATCAACTGTATAAGTATCCAAGCATTTGAATAAGCGGTGTTGATGCTAGACGAAACGGTAAAATCTACTTAACCTGGTTACGGACGGACGGAAGGACGGACGGACGGATGGACAGGACGATTACTATATGCTCCCGCATCTGTCGATGCCGGGGGCATAAAAATGGAGATATTGATTTATGTCAAGGACTGACCTAGATATGCAACAGACCGGAACAATTTGAACAAAATGTAAAGTATATTTAAAAGTGTCACCATACAGAACATAAAAGCTCTGGCCATATTAGAGTCAGAGAAGAAGACGTTTGAAATTTTCTCTATATAACTCTATGTAAAACTGTGACCCCGGGGCGGGGCCAATTTTGACTCCAGGGGCAAAATTTGAACAAACTTGATAGAAGACCTGTAGGCGATGATATGTGCCAAATATCTAAGCTCTGGCCCTTGTAGTTTCAGACAAGACGATTTTTTAAGTTTTCATTGAAAAAAATCTATTTTTAGCTCCTGTGACCTAGTTATGCATTTGACCAAAACAATTTGTTCAATTCTGGTAAAGGACATCTAGAAGTGTCACCATGCCAAATATCAAAGCTCTGGCCACATTGGTTTCAGAGAAGAAGACGTTTGAAAATTTTACTATATAACTCTATGTAAAACTGTGACCCCTGGGGCGGGGCCAATTTTGACCCCAGGGGCATAATTTGAACAAACTTGATAGAGGACCTGTATATGATGCTATGTGCCAAATATCAAAGCACTGGCCCTTGCAGTTTTTGACATTAGAAGATTTTTTAAGATTTCCTTATTTTTTCACTTTGGTTGCCATGGCAACCAGATCTAAAGTTCTACATTGTTTTCAATTCTTTGAACAAATTTGAAAGAGCTTGACCCAAGGAACATTTCTGTAAAGTTTGGTTGAATTCTGTCAAGCGGTATAGGAGGAGATGTCATTTGAAGCAATTGTTAACGATGACGCACGACGGACGACGACGGACGCAGGGCCATCCCAATAGCTCAACTTGAGCCTTTGGCTCAGGTGAACTAAAAATATGAAAGGGGTAGGATTCAACTCTTTGCATGCTGGGTAAATTGTTTTGTCTGCAACAATTATTGTGGTCTGCTACTTTACTAAAAATATAATTTTCTAAATTTATTGTAAGAACAAGGTCAGAATGTCAACAAGAGACCCAGAGGGCCACATTTTGCTCACCTGAGACATTGTACCATAGAAGCTGACTGCGCAAGACAACATTTTGATATAGCTATGATCCAGGTATCATTATTTGATCTTGGTAGAGGACTACAATGCGAAGCTACATCTCAGATATTAATGATCTAGGCAAACCAATTTTAGTCCGGGGTCATAATTTTAACACACTTGGTAGAGAGACTACAATGCGAAGCTTCATCTCAAATATTACAGTTTTAGAAAAGAAGATTTTTAAAGGTTTTCCTATATATGTATAATTCTATGTAAAACTGATAAGCCCCGGGGCGGGGCCAAATTTGATCCAGGGGTCATAATTTGAACAATCTTGGTAGAGGACCATAGGGCAAAGCTACATGTTAAATATAAATGATCTGAGCCTTACAGTTTCAGAGAAGAAGATTTTTAAAGGTTTTCCTATGAAAAACTGATAAGCCCAAGGGCGTGGCCATTTTTTGCCTGGGGTCATTATCATAATTTGAACAATCTTTGTAGGGGACCAGAAGGCAAAGCTATATGTCAAATATTAAAGATCTGGGCCTTACAGTTTCAGAGAAGAAGATTTTTAAAGGTTTTCCTATATAAGTCTATGTAAAATTGATAAGCCCCGGGGCGGGCCAATTTCGACCCGGGGTCATAATTTGAACAATCTTGGTGGAGGACCATAACGCAAAGCTACATGTCAAATATTAATGATCTGGGCCTTACAGTTTCAGAAGAAGATTTGTAAAGGTTTTCCTATAAAAAAATTATAAGTCTATGTAAAACTGATAAGCCCCGGGGCGGGGCCAATTTTGACCCGGGGTTCATAATTAGAACAATCTTGGTGGAGGATCATAAGGCAAAGCTACATGATCTTGGCAATACAGTTTCTGAGAAGAAGATTTTTTTAGGTTTTCCTAAGAAAAACTGATATTAGCCCCAGGGCGGGGTCATTTTTGGCCCCAGGGTCATAATTTGAACAACCTCGCTAGAAGATCATTAGGTTATGATACATACCAAATATCAAAGGTATGGGCCTTTGGGTTTCTGAGAAGAAGATTTTTTAAGATTTTCTTATGCATTAAAAGTTGTCTATACGGTCATGTTAGAAAATCTGGTCCCACAGCAAGGGGAATGACTCTAGCCAAAATCTTTTAACAAGATTTCGTTCCCCCTTGTCACTGATGTTTCTGACAAAGTTTGGCTGAAATCCATTCAGTGGTTTCAGAGGAGACGTTGTTTGAAAATGTGAACGGGCTACGGACGACATACGACGGACGACGGAAGGAATGGTATCACAATAGTTCATCCTGAGCCTTCGGCTCAGGTGAGATAAAAACAGTTTGGATCCTAATGAGGTGCCGTGCCATGCAGTGTCTCATCTGGATCCAATCTGTAAGCAGATATAATGACTATAGTCTGACTGTGGCATATGCATATACCAGTATCTGCAACTAGCATGGTAGGTTTAAACCATTACCCCATAGCCTGTTTCTAGTTTTAAAGATAGATGACCACTTATTGCACTTAAAGCAGGTTGAAAGCAAAGCAGAATGTGTCATAACTTGATAAGACACATTCTGCTAGTGCTTTACTTTCAGCCTGCTTTAAGCTACCAGCTTCTAGAATATGGAAAGTATTTTTTATGACACATATTCTTGGCTATATAAATTAGACTTATTTTCTTGTGTGGAGGAACAAATAAGAGGCATAAAATGGCGTATTTATGAGTTGAAGAGTTCCATATTCGTTTCTTATAAGAAAATATAACAACTGCAACACGAATTTAAGTTTATAAATTATCTTCCGACTTGGCTTTTTCAAAGATTTTTTTTTTTATTTTTTTTATGAATTGTTTCTTCAAAGATTACAGGGCTGCCATAAGTTGACATGAAAAAATCCTAAGATTTCAAAGTTTACATTTTTCAAGTTTGATTTTACGAATCATACCTTTACCCAATCGTCTGTTTCTAATTTTGTTGACACATGACTACTAAAAGCAGACTGGAAGTAAAGCAGAATGCACCTTAAGGTGCATTCTGCTTTAAGTTCATTCTGCTTTAAGCTACCATATATACTAGGAAAAAATCTGAAGATTTAGGAAAAATCCGAAGAAATGGCAGCCCTGAGATTAGTTGCATGCAAAACCAAGTGTATACTGCGCTGAGAATAATGACATATTTTAGATTCAAAACATTAGATATTTGAAAAGTTCATTTGCCACAATAATGTTTCAGAGGAATGTTTCGAGCAGGATAAGATATGCATGTTGAATGTCTGGCATGTTTGGCATTCTTGACCATGCTGAAACAATGTACTGTTTAACCCATTACCCCATAGCCTGTTTCTAGTTTTGAAAACAGGTGAACCCTTAAAGCATGTTGACAGTACATTCTGCTTTACTTTAGCCTGCTTTAACCAATTTAGCCATCGCCTGTTTCTAGTTTTGAAGACAGGTGACCACTTAAAGCAGGTTGAAAGTAGAGCAGAATGCGCCTTAAGGCGCATTCTGCTTTACTTTCGGCCTGCTTTAAGCTAATATCTGCTAGAATATAGAAAATATTTCTTATGATTCTTATAACAGTATAAATTGGAACTATTTTCTTCAGTAGAGGAATAAATTAAAGGTGTAAAAAGGTGTATTTATGGGGTAATGGGTTAAGCTACCATCAGCTAGAATATAGAAATATTTCCTCTGATCATCAATTTGTATACATGTACATGTATACAATTAAAGTTTGGGTTATAATTTCATGAAAATAGTAACTTGGAAGTTGCAAACCAATTTTCCATCCAATCAAATTGCATGCTGCATTTCGTGTAATTCTGTGAAAAGCATCAAAACATGACAAATTCCTCCTTATAGGGCACAAATAAATATATAACATTATCAAGGGCATTACCTGATGCTGTAATTGATAGCATTACAAGATGGAATCAACTTCATTTGCATAACTATGAATATTGATGAGAACTTAAAACATAAGATTAAACACATAGTCTAGCTAAATCATGTGTATGTCATTGAAAATCAGCATATGATTGGTAAATCTACCTGGCTGATAGATAAACTAATGTTAATCTACCTGACTTATGCTTAAAAACCCATTAAGCCATAGATACACATTTTTATGCCTTTAATAATTTTTAATGCATTCTTTCACTAATGAAAATATTTCTAATTTAAAAATATACAGTCATGAATCTGTATCAAAAGTCTTAAATTAAAGAAATATATTCTGTATTCTAGCAGATGGTAGTTTAAAGCAGGCTGAAAGTAAAGCAGAATGTGCCATTGACTCATAATGTACCCCATAGCCTGCATCTTTTAAGTTCCAAAGACAGCTAGGTGACCAGTTAAACAAGAGACCCAGAGGGTCACGTTTCGCTCACCTGAGGACATTGTACCATAGAATCTGACTGGGCAAGACAACATTTTGATATAGTTAATACATGTATGACCCAGGTGCCATAATTTGATCTTGGTAGAGGACCACAATGCGAAGCTACATGCCAGATATTAATGATCTGGGCCTTACGGTTTAAGAGAAGAAGATTTTTAAAGGTTTTCCTATAAAAACTGATAAGCCCCTGGGTGGGGCCAATTTTGACCCAGGTGTCATAATTTGAACACACTTGGTAGGGAACCACAAGGCAAAGCTATATGTCAAATATTAAAGATCTGGGCCTTACTGTTATAGAGTAGAAGATTCTCAAAGGTTTTCCTATATATGTCTATGTCAAACTGATAAGCCCCGGGGCGGGGCCAAAATTGAGCAAGGGGTCATAATTTGAACAATCTTGGTAGAGTACCATAGAGCAAAGCTACATGTCAAATATAAATGATCTTGGCCTTACGGTTTCAGAGAAGATTTTTAAAGGTTTTCCTATGAAAAACTAATAGGCCAGAGGGCGTGGCAATTTGTGGCCCGGGGGTCTTATTTGAACAGTCTTGGTAGAGGACCACAAGGGAAAGCTATATGTCAAATATTAAAGATTTAGGCCATACAGTTTAAGAGAAGACAAGTTTTAAAGGTTTTCCCATAAGTCTATGTAAAACTGATAAGCCCCTGGGCGGGGCCAACTTTGACCTAGGGGTTATAATTTGAACAACTTTGGTAGAGGTCTATAAGGCAAAGCTACTTGTTAAATATAAGTGATCTAGGCCTTACAGTTTCAGAGAAGAAGATTTTTAAAGGTTTTCCTATGACAAGAGGCCCATGCGGGCCTAAATATCGCTCACCTGGAAAAACCAACACAAGGGTCACATGACCCCTGGGATGGGATCATTTTTTACCCCAGAGACATAATTTCAAAAATTTTGCTGATGAACTTGAAAATTAAGTGTGCTGTCAAATATTTTGTACATGGATGGTTTCAGACAGGAAGACTTTTCATTGAAAAAAATCTATTTTTAGCTAATATGACCCAGATATGCAACAGACCCAAACCATTTCAGCAATATTGGTATGGAACATCTAAAAGTGTCACTATGCTAAATATCAAAGCTCTTGCCATAGTAGTTTCAGAGAAGAATATTTCACTACATACTGCGACCCCTAGAGCCTTGGCAGTTTTAACTCAAGGGGCATAAATTGAACAATATCGATAGAGGACCTAAAGATGATGCTTTGTGCCAAATATGTAAGCTCAGGGTACTGTGGTTTCAGACAAAAATATTTTTTTAAGATTTCATTGAAAAATTCTATTTTTAGCTCCTGTGACCTAGATATGCAACTGACCGAAACCATATTTACAAGATTGCTTAAAGGCTTCTAGAAGTGTCATCATGCCAAATATCAAAGCTCTGACCATATTAGTTTCAGAGACAAAGATGTTTGAAGATTTCACTATATAACTCTTTGTAAAATTACGACCCCCCAGGGTGTGGGTCATCTTTTACCCCAGGGACATAATTTGAACAATCTTGATAGAGAATCTTGATAGAGAACCTGTAGATGATGCTTTGTGCCAAATATCTAAGCTCAAGGTACTGTGGTGTCAGACAAGAAGATTTTTTAAGATTTCATTGAAAAATTCTATTTTTAGCTCCTGTGACCTACATATGCAGCTGACCGGAACCATATTTACAATATTGTTTAAGGGCGTCTAGAAGAGTCATCATGCCAAATATCAAAGCTCTGGCCATATTAGTTTCAGAGATAAAGATGTTTGAAGATTTCACTATATAACTCTATGTAAAATTATGACCCCTGGGGCGGGGTCATTTTTGACCCAGGGGACATAATTGATAGAGGACCTGAAGACGATGCTTTGTGCAAATATCTAAGCTCAGGGTACTGTGGTTTCAGACAAGAAGATTTTTTAAGTGTTCATAGAAAAAATCTATTTTTAGCTCCTGTGACCTAGATATGCAAGGGACCGGAAATGATTGAACAACTTTGAAAGAGGAACATATATGGATCATTCAGGCCAAGTTTGGTAAAAATCTATCCAGTAGTTTCAGAGGAGATGTCGTTTAAAGAAATTGTTGACGACGAACGACGCACGAACGAACAACGCACAACGACTACGCACGACAGACAGAGGACGATCAAAATAGCTCACCTTGGCACTACGTGCCAGGTGAGCTAAAAAACTGATAAGCCCGAGGGCAGGGCCATTTTTGGCCCGGGGGTCATTATTTGAACAATCTTCGTAGAGGACCACAAGGCAAAGCTATATGTCAAATATTAAAGATCTGGGCCTTACAGTTTCAGAGAAGAAGATTTTTAAAGGTTTTCCTATATAAGTCTATGTAAAACTGATAAGCCCCGGGCGGGGCCAATTTTGACCCGGGGTCATAATTTGAACAATCTTGGTAGAGGACCATATGGAAAAGCTACATGTTAAATATTAATGATCTAGGCCATACAGTTTTTGAGGAGAAGATTTTTAAAGGTTTTCCTAAGAAAAACTGATAAGTCCCAGGACGGGGCCATTTTTTACCCCAGGGTCAAACTTTGAACAATCTTGGTAGAAGTCAAGAAGATCATTAGGTAATGATACATACCAAGAAATATCAAAGGTCTGGGCCTTTGAGTTTCTGAGAAGAAGATTTTTTAAGATTTTCTTATGCATTAAAAGTTACAATTCTATACGGTCATGTTAGAAAATCTAGTCCCACAGCAAGGGGAATAACTCTAGCCAAAAACTTTGAACAAGATTTCGTTCCCCCTTGTTACTGATGCTTCTGATCAAGTTTGGTTGAAATCGGGTTAGTGGTTTCAGAGATGTTGTTTGAAAATGTGGCCGGACGACGTACGACGGACGGAATGGGATCACAATAGCTCATCCTGAGCCTATGGCTCAGGTGAGCTAAAAAGCAGGTTGAAGGTAAGAGCTTTGTTTTAACAAAAAAAGAGTATTGACCGGTATTGACCAGTATTGACACTTCAGGGAGTATTGACCAGGACTGTTTAAACCGGTTAAATCCAGGCGGTTAAAACCGGCCAACCCTGAGTTTCGGCCAGTTGTTTGACAAAATTCAAGGGGAAAATGTGATATTTGGATTTAAAACAGTGTTTCGAAAGAAGGCCACGCAGTCGGCTATGCATGGATATTGTCTGATAGACATTAACTATATAAATAAAAGATTCACGACCGATTCGATCACTATTTATTAACTAACTCTTTAAATTTGTAATGCATATTATATAAAATTATGTTACTGAGTCAATCTGTGTAATCAGTCATTATGCGTAATGACTAGTAAATCTGTGAAATGACTTTTTAACATAGTCCTTTATAATGACTGATTACACAGATTGACTGTATCATATATATGGTGACGTTGACGACGTTGCACGTGACAATTGACACTGTCGTGTTGTCGCAGGATTATGTGACATACAGCACTGTGCTTTCTTAGTAACTTTACTTTAGTTTAAATTCTCCTTAACAAAAATAACAGACATTTTACCATATCGCGAGTATACTCTATGCAGAGTGATGTGATTATTGAAGATGATGATGAAGAGATTTTCAGCAAGGGAGGTAACTCTTATTCACTTTTTCAAAGTTCGGTATAAATCATGGCTGGAAAATGGTGCTCTTATACTTTGTAGAAACAGGTTTTGGCCACGGAATTTATCAATTATACACTCATAGAAGCGAAACCTCGCGCTATATCGCAAATCTCGTGCGGCGCAAACAAGACTTCTGGAGATTTGATAATGTCTATCGGTAGTTAGTATGATTATTAGTCCAAACATTTAGACGTATCTACATGCCCCCATTTAACAGTCAACTTTCATTAATCTGATATTTTCATTTTACATTTATCATGCATGTAACGACCTGACGTACCAGAAAATGTAAAAATGTGAAATAGCTACGTCAGGTCTTATTTATAGGACTAGTATGATTATGTCTGTATGGAAGCATTATTCACGGGTATATATCAATATATTCCCGTGAATTGATAGGCATGTCTACCAACTCGTTTAAATCCATTGAAATATCAATAAATACACTCGACTTGGTAAATTTCCCACCCAGAAATGGCAGACAACACGGCTAAAAGTGAAGATGTTGTCACGTGACACATGATCTCGCAAAATTCAACCGCCGCGAGAGCTCAGTTGCTCGCCTATTCAACTTTGCTGAGTTGCTATTCTGTCTTTGTACATTTCCGTGTTTTGGCCTTATAAAGGTTTACCTTTATTAATATTTGTTGTTTTATTTTAATAAGTAATTGTGACTAAATCTGCAACCCTGCAATTTTCTGAAATTGCAGAATGAGGCAAAACTTAATTTCTTCCCTGCTTTTGGGTTGTTTGTCATGAGTCCCTGAGGACGGCACCTTCCACAAAATTAGCATGCCGTTACAGGTTTCATTGATGAGACTACTTGAGCCTTTGGATCAGGTGAACTAAAAATAAAATATTCAATTTCGTTTTTTGACCTCGAACTGTCATTGGACCGCCCGAGACCAATTCGTCAATTTTCAATCTGAAACAATCGAATTCTAAATACTGCACATTTTGAACAATATAAACTTGTTTGAATTTTCAAAAACTTACCAAAATTCACAAGCCTGTTTGTTCTTTAATTCTCGCTTATTTACTGTATTTCATGGTTTCATCTTGTAGTCTTGTAGCTAAGGCCCCAATTGGCCTGACTATCTCTCTGGTATATTTTCGCTCTGGTACAACCTTGTAAATATAACTCGCAGGTACTTTTCATCTAGACTAGAGTGATTTCCCCTAATTACGGTGATTGGAAAAAATTAAATATCGCGTGAGAATCACCCTGAAAATAAGGAACGACAACTCTTCAAGGTCGATGTGGCCCGATTCAATATCAATGCGCACAGATAAGGCAGAAACCAGTCTCTTCATCACTGTCACCAAGAAGCCTTTTATTCGAAACTAAGCGTCCTTGGTCACATTGATCGACAAAGCTGACAAAATACACTATGATATCATAACATTTTTTAGTCTACACATATTGTTCACAACCATGGTAGGTCACAAGCATCCCTTTCCTATATCTTAGCTTATGGTAACCTAAAGCAGGCTGACAGTTAACTAGAAGGCACAATAGGTAAATTCTGCATTACTTTCAATATTCTTTAGTGTGTGTAGTGAAATTTCGGTCCGTACATTCACCCCACAAAACCCAACAGACACCAATAGCAGAGACAGTGTAAAGCCAGAGATTCACGACTCGAATGATTTATACATGCGAGACCGTTGAGCGAGATTTCGCGAGAACAGGTCCTCGCGAGTTATATAAGCTTTAGCGACGATCGGTAATATTTGGAATTACTTATCAGTTGCTTCGTAAATACGGTCTACAGTTATTTAACAATACAAACATTCCTTAAAAAAGCTTCTTGGTCGAGTTTTAACACAAAAGAATAATAAGAATAAAGTCCGAGCATCAATTAACCCCTCCGCGCATCGCACCATACATGTGATATTTTCTTGGACCCAAATAGGGAGATTTGGAAATTTTAATAGGGAGATTGGGGTGCCAAATAGGGAGCTTTTTTCGCGACACTTTTTTCGCGACAAAACTAGGCGTAGACGATGAAATTCCAGTAATTTTATATATTTTCATAAGTTAATTACTAGATCTAATTGCTTTTTTTTTTTTTAAATAAGTGAATAAAGAAGTCTATAGACCACTAAGACAGAGACAATTTTCACCCAGAGATATATAATACTGACATGGGCCTATTATTCTAGTATTTTAGTACTGCAGAAGGATGGTTGTGTAAAGCTGGCTGAAAGTAAAGCACAATACTAGGATATAAGAACTGTTTCCTATTATGGTTCTTATATTATTCATGACTAGTAAAGATAAAGTGGAACTATATCTATTTTCTTGAGAGAATGAATGTTCAAATGGTCTAGATTTCTATCTATGGAGTAGATCAAAAAAGAGTTAGCAACTTAACAATTTGTTATTAATTTTGCAAACAGTATGGATCCAGATGAGACGCCGCATCATCTCATCTAGATACAAACTGTTTGACACTGATATTTTCTGAAAGAAAATGCACAAAAATTAATTCAGAGTATTCACTATTGTTGCAGACGACAAAGTCTGCAGACGACATTTACTAGCGCCATAAAATGGGCGTGGTTCTAACAACGAAATAACGCGTCTAAAATTTCTACCGCGAAAACTGATTGCAAATCAATTTTACGAGCGTAATTCGTCAAAAAATCTAACTTAATAATTATACATTTGCACAAATCGTATCCAACAAACAGAAGAATTTAGATCCAATGTTTAATTTTAATTGATTGTTAGAAAACGACGCTGGGAATACTTTTTAGACTAACAAAATATACGTAATTCTCATAGCAAATATTAAGGCGCCCCGTCATTTTGTAACGGTAAATTTTTCGAAGTATTTTTCTGTTACGTGAATATTCAAAGTATTTTGTGGTGGAAATCAATTCCTAAATGTTAATTCTGATTAGCTTCATCTAAAATGTGTGTTTGTCCAGAACTTACGGAGAATTGTTTGATTTTAATCCGGTCCGTATCGGGGACATAGCCTTCGCATCACTGCTTTTAGAAATTGTCTTTGTTAAAGTCTCCGATTCGGGGTGAACCTGTCAATCAATTTTTTGATAACCAATTAGATCTACCGGTACTCGGCGCGTGTGGTCAAACTTTAACCCAACATTGTTATGACTCAGCCTGTCATAATAGTGCTACACTAACAAACTTATCGACGATTACGTAATGTGTTTACACACATCAGTAGCGTTTGGTGATACGCGTGTGTAGGGATTAGCCAGAGAACTCTGAAGTCAATTTTAAGATTTTAGAGTCGGCGAACGAGGTAAATGATATAAAAGTTCATATTGAAAAAAATGAACCTGGTTAAATTAAATATCGGGAGATTTCGTCTCCCGACCGGGAGATCGTGAGTAGAGGTCTAATTTCGGGAGCTCCCGACCATATCGGGAGATATCACATGTATGCATCGCACACACGTTAATTAGTGTTTGGAAAATGCCAATTGAATTCAAAGTGACGGCAGTTTGCATGAAGGTGTGAATGGACCCATGGGTGGCCTCATTAAAATTTATTTTATAGCAAAATGCGTGGACAAATTGACATGAAAATTTCGCCATAACTGTATCTTAATATGAGCTATATGGTAAGGGTGAACCGATTAATCGCGATCTGGATTGAACCGCGATTTTATGCCCTCGATTCGATCTGATTCAATTCGATTTAGGAAATGTCATTTTCGATTCGATTTATATGTAGAAAACTCGCTTCTATCCCTACTATCTATCGATCTATCTTTTCATACTGCAACACCGTCATATGAGTATTACGTGCAGCTGCGCTTCTGTGTGATAAATAGCGAATTAAAATGTACCTCAATTATATACGGTAAAGTATTAGTTCGAAAGATTAGAGATCCCACACAGGCTTTTTCACTCGTTACGAGTACGTCTATGTTTACTTTGCCGGTTTCCTGTGACATTCTACGCATGCGTGAGCAATTGCTTGCCTCAATTGTGATGTAATTCTTCGTTCACATTACGTATCTCGGTACTGCTTCCACTATTTCAAATAAATCAATAATTCTGTAAACGTTGGATATTTTATTACCTTCAACCTAATACGCTCATTACTTTAAAAAATAAAGACGTACAATTCAGGTAAGAAAATTAAATTATAAACTATTGTGATTTATTTTTGATACCGAATATACAGCCCGGCATACGTTTCAACACCCGGATAATAGGTGTAAGAATGTATGGTGAATTCCCGCGATATGTCAAGTAACAATCAAAGTCCGCTCCAAAATCGAAAGAAAAGGCGACTGACAGCATTGTTAACGAACTTAAACCAGTGAGTGAAATTCAGGAACAGTAATATTCAGATGTATCGATTATTACAATCTTCATTTAAGATGAATAACTATCCACTCCTTTACACCCTTCTGTACCTTGCTAACAGAGTAGACCGTTACCAGGCAGCTGTAAATGGTTGATGACAATGGTCTACACTGCTGCTTGCGCATAGAAAATCATAATAACATAGAAGAATTGGTATGTCAAAACTGCAAACCATCCACATAATAAATAAGATGTATTGTTTTGATCAAAATCATATAAGTCAGAAATATACATGTATTAAACCCTTCCATGCAGTTTTCCAAACATCAACCCCTACTTTTTGGCCCTGAATGTTCATGTATATTGTTTTTAATATCAACTGTTATTGCAGGATGTCATCTACTTAGTACATTCATTTATTGCAATGTAAAATCGAATCGAATCGAAAATAATCGAATCGTGTTATAAAAAATCGAAATCGAATCGAATCGAATTTTTGTAATCGTTTCAGCCCTACTACATGGACAACCCATTCTTATTCATGTTTGAATGTTCAAACTGATGTTTAAGCGTTTACGGCAAGGCGATATTGCATCGATCTTCAATTGAAGCACCAGTGGGTTGCCTCATTAAAATTTAATTTATAGCAAAATGCGTGGACAAATTGACATGAAAATTTCGCCATAACTGTATCTTAATATGGGCTACATGGACAACACATTCTTATTCATGTTTGAATGTTTAAACTGAAGTTTAAGCCTTTACGGCAAGACGATATTGCATCGATCTTCAATCGAAGCACCAGTGGGTGGCCTCAATAAAATTTCATTTATAGCAAAATGCGTGGACAGATTGACATGAAAATTTCGCCAAAACTGTATCTTAGTTTGAACTACATGGATAACCCATTCTTATTCATGTTTGATTGTTCATACTGAAGTTTTAAGCGTTTATGGCAAGACGATATTGAATCGATCTTCATTTTTTTGGAACTTACCAGCAACGTATCTTCGGTTGAGCCAGGAATACACTTTCTCGGTTTAATCCACAACTCATATTTTGGTTTCACTCGATTAGAATCACAAAATATCGTATAAAAACGAAATAAAGTCAATATTTATAAGTCAACTGGTCGATATGTGTGTTTTTTTCCATTATCGCGGCGCTGTCATTACCTGTGCTGGTCACGTGACCGCATCGACATACATCACTGCCTCTCAACCGACACCTGTTATATGGGGAAAGAAGGAAAATAAGGGAGTCGTGAATCTCTGGCTTTACACTGTCTCTGCCAATAGTAACCAACAGATACCAATAAAACCAAATATGAGTTAAATCTACTACATATAGGCATTTATATCGATTTATAAGTATTATATTATGAGTTTATGGCTATATTTAAGTTATACGTCCGAAACAAAAAGCTGGCCACAGGCCAGCTTTTTGCGCAGGTCACCTATAGATAATGTGTACGCGTGGCGTGAATAAAACAAGGAATAAAAAAATAATTTTCATTTACCTATGAAGTCAAATTATTATTGCAAATTTAAAGGGACTCGCAACCGGATGGTGTTCTTGTCAAAATAAAATAAAATACTCAAATAAAAGCAAATTTGTGGCATTATTTGGCTTTTGACATTAAAAAAATATGATCAGTCAAAAAAACGTCTCAAGAATCGTCACCGAATCTTAGTTTTTTAGATATTTTCCATCGTTTTTCTATAGCGTTAGCTAACGGTATAGTTGTTGTTGTTGCTTCTCTACACGGTGTCAGACATAAACCCGAGCCGAATAATGTTCTATTTATAGCTATCCTTGAAGTACGTTAATTCGCTACTATATATAGAGAGAGCGTCCGTAGCCGAGGGCGTAAAGGCGATGCCTCATTTTTCATTTTTGTCTCCGCATGGATGGTCACGGGTTCGAATCCCACCAGAGCCTCTTCCTTTTTTTTTTTTTGAAATGCATTTTTAACAGAATTTATTATCCTAAACTAAATTTTACCCATATATATAAGCATTTGACATATATTTACAAATTACTATTTTTAATGCTTGATCCGGTTGCGTGCCTCTTTAAGGGCGCTGCCATTTTTTCTGTCACGATTTCACTTCCGGCAAGGGAATGCCTAATTCACCAACCAACCGAGCGTTCAGGAATTCCGTAGCGGCGGCTCATTAGGCTCTCCTCTATGGAAATATTTTAGTAATGTCGTACATAATTTACCTGTGCGCATTAGGTGGACACGATTGAGTACACAGGCTTAAACCGACAGACTTTTTCCTATCATGGGATTGGTACGCCACACCGGATTATTGAATCGAGTAGTCCGTCTGGCGATTCCAAAATGGCCGCCAGGGTAGTCAGGTCCCCGGATGTTTGATTGAGATATAGGAGGCAGGGAACCAGTGTGTTTTTCGTGGCAACGGGCCATTTCGTACACTCGCCTTTTTGCATCCTATTTTTTGATCATTCGTACCCTTGAAAAATTAAATAACCTTATTCCTATACTTTGTAGAAACAGCTTTCGGTCGTATATAGGGTTTTTTCCTATAGTTATATTATTTATCATTTGGAGTAAAAAAAATCGACCAAATCAGCGGGTTTTTTCCTTCTTTGGACGGTACCCCTAAAAGGACCCGTTCCCAATTGGAACAGGACCCGTTCCCAATTCAAGAAGGGACCTGGCAATATGGTAAAAATAGTATTTTCAGTGAAAAAAAGAGAATTTCTGTTACTAGTGTTAGCATTGCTTGTTGATATGAACTGCATAATTGCTACTTGATAAAGTTAGATCAATATAGGTATACATATATTATAAAATAAACTTCCCAATTTCTTTTTTGTCATCATTTCACGACCTGTTTATTTCCCAATTTGAAGTTTACGCGACAAGAAAAATTCCCAATCTGAGGGGTACCGGACCCGTTCCCAATTGGGTGAAAAAAACGCTGCAAATATACATTAATAATGGTCATAACTATACCGCTCCAAATCTGGAATTCACCCAACAAAACTTTTGAGATGTGGTCACGTCGCAATCTATTGTGTGCCCTTATCAAGTTTTCCCTTGTCAACTGGATGGCCGATTGCAACCCTTTTGAAACTTGTTCGACATACTGATTCCTATCAGTAAACAGTGACTGATTTTCTAATATGATGTCCACAGGTAAATTCAGTTCATGTCCTAGCATAAGAAAAGCTGGACTGTATTGTGTCGACTCATTTTTACTCGATCTGTAGGCCATCATGAGGTGTGGAATATGAGTATCCCAATCCCTCTGGTCTTTGTCTACATGCTTACTTAGCATATCCAGTAGTGTCCTGTTGAACCGTTCAACCTGCCCATCACACTGTGGATGGTATGGTGTGGTTATTATTTTTTCAATATCCAGCAGATTGCACATCTCTTTGAAAAGCTTGGACTCGAAATCCCTCCCCTGGTCTGTCAATATCTTCGAAGGTGATCCAAATCGACACACAAATTCTTCAACCACCTTTTTCGCAAATGTTTTGGCCTAGTGATTCCTAAGTGCATAAGCCTCTGTCCATTTGGTAAACAAGTCTGACACTACTAATATGTACTTATTGCTAGAATGGGACTCTGGCAATGGACCCAAAATATCCATAGCCACAATATCCAATGGACCTGATGCTTGTGTTGATATCAGGGGTGCCCGAGCTGGCTTGCAAGGAGTCTTCCTTCTTTCACATGTCTCGCATTCCCTGCAAAGTTTTTCCACATCCTGTCTCCAATCAATCCAGTAAAACCTGTCTGATATTTTTGCAGCAGTCTTGGTAACACCCAAGTGTCCACCGGAGAAGTCTCCATGAATATTTTGCAAAACAAACTTCTGCAACGATAGAGGCAGCACGACTTGCCTGGATAACCCGTCCTTCCGATACAGGATACCGTTTTCAACCTCTAAGAGCGACATTTGCTTTCTCCAACGTTTAAGATTCACCTGAGTTGTTTCACTCTCAGAAATCGAAACCTCTCCAAGAACCTTGGCCATAAGACGGCTTAGCACATCATCCTGTTTTTGTCTAACTGACATCTCTTCTGAAGAAATAGTATCCGTCCAATTCGAACTGGTTAAACAGGATGTTACTGAACAGACACTGTTTCTTGTCCACTTTGATTTGGAATTCTGGAAAGAGCATCCGCATAATCCATTTGCATGTACACGACCAGGCCTGTGCTCAATCTCAAAACAGTACTCTGCGAGCAGAGTCTGCCATCTTGCTACCTGACCGTCTGGATCTTTAAATCCCCACAACCATTTCAGAGCACCATGATCTGTGCGAACTTTGAATTGCCTGCCAAGCAAGTATGGGCGAAAAATTTTCATGAAATAAACTACAGCAAGAAGTTCCTTCCTTGTTTTTGAATAATTCTTCTCTGCCTTTGAAAGGCTTCGACTCCCATAACTTATCACCCTTTCCACTCCATGTTGCACTTGCGAAAGTACAGCTCCAATAGAATCATTGCTCGCATCTGTGTCAAGTATAAAGTTGTCCTGTGTTGTTGGATATGCCAACACAGGAGACGAAACTATACAATTTCTTAAGGTTTCAAATGCCTGATTACATCGTTCTGACCAAACAAAATTTTCTTTCTTTTGTAGAAGCTTGTTCAATGGTGAAGCTTATTCAGCAAAGTTTTTAATAAACCGTCTATAATATGAGGCTAAACCTAGACTGCCTAATTTCTGAAACATTCTTTGGCTTCAGCCAGTTTAGAATTGACGAGATCTTGCTGGGATCAGTAGCTATTCCCTGATCTGAAACAACATGTCCGAGACAAGTGACACTGGTCCTAGCAAATTTACATTTCCTTGGTTTCAGCTTAAGATTAGCTATCCTAAATTTGTCAAACACTAACTTAAGTCTTGTAATATGTTGATCAAAGGTCTCACTAAACACTATAACATTATCCAGATAAACTAGGCAAATTTCATACTGAAGACCCGCTAACACTGCCTCCATAAGCCTTTGAAAGGTGCTAGGTGCCCCTGAAAGCCCGAATGGCATGACATTGAATTCATAGAGCCAATAGGGAGTTACAAATGCCGTCTTTTCCTTGTCCCTAGGGTCAATCTCAACTTGCCAGTATCCACTTGCCAAGTCAAGAATTGAGAAATAGCGGGCTCCTGCTAATGATTCTAACGTTTCATCGATCCGTGGGATCGGGTATGCATCAGCCTTGGTCACTTTATTCACCTTCCTGAAGTCCACACAGAACCTCGTGCTTCCATCCTTCTTTGTGACCAGTACGACAGGCGACCCCCATGGACTAGCTGATGCTTGAATGATACCATTTTCCTTCATCTCGGCAATCATCCCCTTCACTTCTTCTTTCCGATGAATGGGGACTCTGCATGGTGCTAGTCAAATAGGAGGTGCATCACTTGTCCTGATTGTGTGTTGAATCTGACTATTTCTCCCAATGTCATTTGGTCCACTTGAAAATAGGTCTGCATTTTCGGCAACCAATTGTTCAAGTTTCAACCTTTGGTTTGGGTTCAAGTCTGATCCTGGAATATCGCATTCAGCAAGTAATTTCTTTTTCTCCCATTTTTTGTTGTTGTGCAGAGCACACGCTCCCTGAGCTGCTACATGCTGCCCTAGAGCACACACTCCCTGAGCTGCTACATGCTGCTCTGGAGTAACTTCCAAGCGATGTGTCTGAATGTTGGTATGGATATCTTGTTCTGACATCTTCAGCATCCTCTAGCAAATCGGTGTCGGATAAGGTGCCAATGTTAGTGTTCTTATAAAGCATTATATCATCGTCCGACAAATTGATTAGTCTAACAGGCACTTGGTTTTCTTATGATGTGGCTAACGAGCGAGCCACAAGAAGACCATCACTTGATGAGAATCTTACCTTTGGCTGAAAAACACATGTGATGGAAGACAATTGTACCCCCCTCTCATTTGTTTTGATTTTCCCCGGTATGAGCATTTCATGCCTTCCCGGCACCAAAACGGTATTTTTGACTGTAATGCGACAGACGGTGGAGGAACTTCCCCTTCCAAGCTGTAATTTTGTTGCACACGATTGAATTTTAAGCGTTCCTTCAGAGAAATCAACACATGCACCTGTCTTGCCTAGAAAATCTGTTCCTAAGATGCACATGTGTGCCAAATCCTTGCAGATTGTTGCCTTGTGGAAAAATTTCCCTGCCACTTCAAAAGCCAATAGTACCTGACCGCAAGGTTCGAGGGGTTGACCATTGGCTGATGTCACAACTTCAATAAATGGCTCTACCATAAGCTTTTGTCCTATCTGCTGAAAAAGGTCAAAATGCAACAGCGAAATAACGGAACCAGTGTCAACCAACATTTTCACCCCTTTGCCTTCAATGCATCCATCACAGTAAATCGATGCACCCAAAGATAGACAGTCATCCGTAGTAGATGGGTCTTCATCTATTCTGGCCGAGGTGTGACCCCTACCTCAGCCCTTGCCCGTTTCCCTGAGTGTACTCTGCTTGCAAATGCCCTGGTCGTCCGCACTTCCAGCACTGTTTCTGAGTGCAGTCCCTGTTTATGTGACCAAATGAGCCACAGCTCCAACATTTTGCATCTCCTTGACCCCTGCCTCGACCTCTGCCACCAAAACTGTCCCCCCTTCTGCCTCCAAAACTTTCCCCCCTTTTAAATTGGCCTCTGCCTGACTCCCATCTGTCCTTAAGCATCAAGGTTTATTGCCTCATCATCTCCAGCATTTCTTGTGACGTATCCTTCGGTGAGATAGCATTGGTGGTACTTGGGTGGCTACAACATGTGTCCCCCCCCCCCCCCATCAGAAGGTTGCTGCATGTCATTCTCTATGGTCTCCCACTCGATAGCAATTCTTATTGTGTCGTCCAAGGACTTTGGAATATTCTTTCTTAATTCAACCGACAACTTTTTGTCATTCATTCTGATAAACTGATCCCTGGCCAGCTCATCACGCACAGTTGGTCCCATTGTTGGGTAAGCCTTCATGGCTAGCCGGCATATTGAGTTTCCAAACACAAGAAGAGTCTCTGTATCACTTCTCTTTCTGATTACAAATTGAGATTTACATATTTCTTCTTGTTTCGTGTTTCGAAACCTACTTGCCAATGTAGTCACATTTACTGACCACTCGTTTCTTGTCGCTTCCTCCATCTCGAAGTTAACTTTTTGCGCTACCCCCTTTATTCTCACACCTAAGAAAAGACACTTAGTTTTGATATCCCACCCATTTATTCTAGCCTCAAAATTGTTCAACCAATCCTCCCATTCATCTTCTACTCCGCCATGGAAGGGGTCTGGCATAATGACAGGTTTCGCTACTGCACATGCTGCCATAGGTGTATCCCCTACCGTTCCTTCTTCAGAGTCAGACATCCTGATCTTATTTATTCCTCTTAAAATCCCAACTGCAATCTGAGCAACCTGTTACCCCCTTTGGCACTTCTTCCTCTATGGTAACCTTCACAGTAGCAGCCTTATCCTTAAGGGTGAAACTAACTTCTGACTTCAGTGCTTTGCACAACTTTTCAAACCACTTAATTTTTAACTCTGCTTTAGCATGAAGCCCATCATACAACTGATTGAAATTGTTCTTTGACACTAATCTAAGTCTGCCATTACGGTTTCTTCTCTTCGTCTCTTTGGTTACGTCCCTATGCAAGGACACAGTCAAACATCCCTTGCGATGCCCGGTTTGTTTGCTGGAATTTTCTAACTTGATTCTGGTATTAATTAGTGTTAATTTCTCATCGAGTTCTTGCTGAAAACACAAAATATCTCTACTCGAATATTTCGATCTTTGTAATTTTCCTACATTGATTCTGTGTTGAATGTTCTTTTCAAAGGACAAGGTCGGTATGGTGGCAAAACCTATCAGAGCCTGAGGGCACACTTCCTTAACCCTTTTCTTAAAGTTTACTATTTGATGGAAAACATTTAAGTCACTACTGTTAGATAGCAATAGCTCCCTTCCCTCTGAATGAGATATAATTGAAGTAAAGATGTTTATGCCTGCTGCAACTTTAATAACAATGATGTCAGAATCTTTGAATTTGTCTAGTTTCAGGAGCTGCAGGGTTGGTTCGATCAGGCCCTCTACACAAGCACCCCTTTTTATCACTAGGTCTAATTTCAATTGTGTTGGCTTGACATATCTGTCAACCCCCACTAACCTCGAGTCACCAACAAGAACAGCGCGGTACAAGGACATTAATTACGAATTTACGATATACATGTATATTGGTCTTAGAAGTAAGATATATCTATAGAACGGCTTTAAACACAGGCAATGTTTGGCTAAACTGTAAAAGTTAACGTCAGTTGTGACACTAAAGAGTTCAAAGGTTAATATATAGTCTGACAATATGCCTATGCAGACTCCGTATAAACAATGTCAACAAGTGCTATAATATTAAATAAAGTTCACTTCCCTTTTCTTTTCTGCATACAGGTCTATCCCGCCGCTTGCCACCAGTTGTAGCGTGGTCCAAATCTGAGCAACAACACCAAATCACAATTTACTGTTTTATTCCGTTCCGATTACACACAACTGTCACCAACCAACTCTCCCAACATACACACAACAACGCTCATGCGCGCCCTTCTCCTTAAATCATGCATACGTCATCTACGTCATTACTCATACCGATTCGCCCCCTCACTCTATCACATACTTTCGTTCGTCACAGTTACAACGCTCACATTCCAAGCGGAAGGTCAGGAGTTTGTATTCCCCGGGTCGGTCACTATAATGTTGGCAAATGGACCTCCCCTCCCCCGTCAGGTGATGACTGTCCTTGGCAATCCGACTCCTTGCCCTATGCATGTATCACAGTTGTAAATATTGTGTGATAGCTACCGTAAGTTGAAATGTGTATGATCTCGGAGAGATAATGAAAAGACCCTCAAAATTAAGATGGGGAGGAATGTAGTGAAATATAGGCAGTATTGGACCCTCAAGCCTAACGTCCAGACTTCAATGGCTCAATGGTTACAATGCTCGCCTTCCAAGCCGGAGGTCCCGGGTTCGATTCCCAGGTCTGGTCACTATAAAAGTATAAGTGGCCCCCTTAGATAAGTCTTTGTTTGTTTGTTTTGATACTGTTTTACACCTCTTTCGAGAATTATCCTCTTCATGCGTTTATCCGGAATCCTTAGCGAAAAAGGATTATAAAGGTAATCAATTTAAATGGAAACTGGGAGATACATTGAATGAATATGGAGAAAAAATAGTTTTCTAAATGAAAATAACACTTAAAGTCATCAAACAACTTGATTGTTTAAGCAAATACCAGTTATTCAAACTAACCTTCGGCTGTAAATGGAGCGCCGCGAATTCTTATTATGCCGGAAGTTTGACCTCATCATCCAGGTAGCAAAAGCGCTTGTACACAATCGGGTCAAATTTATACTGCATAATACGAAAGGTCAATTTCCAGACACTCGCTACACGTAATAAACATTTAGAGTTATATTGGAAAATGTGTTATTCGGAATCATTTTACAAAGGGACATTAAAAAAATAAGGTACGTGGTCTATTTTGGTATTCAGTTTTTGAAATTATAATTTTCTTCAAAGTTTCACTAAAATTCAAAGTTTTTTTCAGCATTTTTTTTGGCTATTATGCTGCCCGCATCTTATACCTAACCGGAGCCGCTTTTTGCGATGACGTAAGCAAACCGCCTGCGCTGTATCGAGCATTTTGGTGAGGCTTCCGGATATGTAGGAAGGGTCTGTTTTATTAGAATGAAGGAAACTTAGGCAGGGGCACTTATATGAGGTGCACCAAGGGCTGAACCCAATTGGTCACTTTATCCTGACACCGACAAACCAGTCGTTAGGCTAACTCGAAATCCTGAGTACCACGGAAGGAACCCATTACTACCAATATTTAAGTCTATGGTTTGACTCAGCCAGGGATTGGATCAGCAACCTCCTGCACTCCATGCTGCCGGTCTTCAAAGTAAAGAGTTAAAAGTTTTACCAATTTTATCGTACATGCTGTTCAAAAACAAATCGAAAGAAAATATCATGAAATTATTCTGTGTTTTCAGGGCACTCCAATCAAGGATGTTGCTATTCCAAATAATGCCCCTAAGTCACTTCTGCTGCAGAAACATGTGGAGTATATAGCTGCATATGGGGCAAAGAAAGATGACTATGTAAGTATAACCCTTTCCCTCATAGAAGCGCCTTTTAGCACATTTGATGTATTCTTCCACTGAAGAAAATAGTTCCATTTCATATAGTCTTGAAAATGAACCACAAGAAAAAAATTCTAAATACTAGCAGATGATAGCTTAAAGCAGGCTGAAAGTAAAGCAGAATGTGCCTTAAGGCACATTCTGCTTTACTTTTAGCCTGCTTTAAGTGGTCACATGTCTTCAAAACTAGAAACACCCTTAAGGCACATTCTGCTTTACTTTTAGCATGCTTTAAGTGGTCACATGTCTTCAAAACTAGAAACAGGCTATGGAGTAAAGGGATAAACCCTTTTTTCCCCATAGAGACACCTTTTATAGCGCATTCAGTTTATTCCTCTGCTGAAGAAAATAGTTCCAATATAATATACAATCATGAATATGTATCATTAAGGAATATTATCTTTATTCTAGCAGGTGGTATAGCTTAAAGCAGGCTGAAAGTAAAGCAGAATGTGCCTTAAGGCACATTCTGCTTTACTTTAAGCCTGCTTTAAATAGTCACATATTTTCAAAACTAGAAACAGGCAATGGGGTAAAGGGTTAAAGTATGATAAATACATTGACCTTATCAACAAGTAACCATTATTTATAAACAGTGTACCTGTAAGTAGTACTTGTCTTATGCAAACAGTGATGATTTGTTATTATCACATAAAACCGACTCTGGGAGTGTTATAAAGCCATTCAATAAACTATAGTGAAATATCAATATTTGGGCTCCGGCCCTACCTGTTCGTCCATGAGCGCTGCATGGTGCTGGGCGCCAAATGACATCATTTGCCATGGCGTTACTGTAAACAACGTCAAGTTTTGGCGGAGAGACAAAAAACTATGGATTCAGTTCACTTAAAAGGGTTTTAAAATATTTATGTGATAAATAGGATCTAACATTCATGCTCATTATTTATCATTCTTAATAAACTCGTTGACTAAAACAAATATAACGCTCGCCAAGGCTCGCGTCATATTGTTTTAGTCAACTCGTTTATTAAAAATGATAATTAATGAGCACTCATGTAAGATCCTCTATAAACATTATGTATTGGGTTTATTTGTTATTCGTCATTTTAGCAGACTGTGACATGTACCTGTACATTACAGGTATACTGTGTGACAGCTAGGTTGAGTCAATTATTCGCGATATGCATTGAATCTCTGTTTTATGGCCTTGATTCAATTTGATTTGGCAGATATCAATTTTTATTTGATTTAAATGTTGAAAAATTCACTTCTGAATGATAAGTAGTGAAATAATGGTACCCTAAAAAATCAACCGTAAAGTATTTAAGTCAAAAGATTAGATTTTGTGCAATATAAACAGATTTTTTCACTTGTATAATTCTGTTCTTGCATATGGTTTTGAATATTACCGTCTGATGATAGAATACCTGCAAATAAGTAGATTGACTTTGTAACTTAATACTTACTGGTACAAAACTACAGTGTTCCCTCCCTATAACTGCCCTCCCAACAACGACTCCCTCCTTACAACGACCATTGCCGCAGTTCCCTAAACAGGACAAAGCTTTTACTGCTGCAATAGAGTTTGCTGTTTGTTATGGAAGTTACATATATAAGTGGATTATGATAGAATAAATATAATGACGAGTGACAAACAGCTTGAATCCAGATCAGACGCCGCGTCGCGCGGCGTCTGATCTGGATTTTAGTCAGGTGGGATTTATGGAAAATGTGAAATCGAACGGCATTTTTGGGTAAAAGTTGGAAACCAGACTTTTTAGCATAATTCGGGTATGCCAAGTCGGATTATCCCGGTTCCCAAGCGAAATTTTGAGTTTTTGACCATCTAATTTGCATAAACAAAATGGCCGCCAAAACTGCTTATTGTACACTATACTTTTACCATTTTCTTAACCATGCCTTGTACTTTACTATCGAAATTGACAAATAAGGTGTCTAAGTGTGGTTCCATGGTCATAAGATATAATTCAGACATTTCCGATTAAATCCGAGAGTTACAATATTCATGAATATGCAAATTAGCGTCTAAATTGCGACAAAAAGTTTGGCTTTATGGAAAATGTGAAATCGAACGGCATTTTTTGGTAAAAGTTGGGAACAGGGCTTTTTAGCATAATTCGTGGATGCTGAGTCAGATTTACTCGGTTCGAAAGCGAAATTATGAATTTTTGACATTCTAATTTACATAAGCAAAATGGCCGCCAAAACTGCTTATTGTACACTATACTTTTACCATTTTCTTTACAATGCCTTGTACTTTACTATCGAAATTGACAAATAAGGTGTCTATGTGTGGTTCCATGGTCATAAGATATAATTCAGCCATTTCCGACTAAATCCGAGAGTTTCAATAGTAATGAATATGCAAATTAGCGCCTAAATTTGGACAAAAGGTTAAAATTCGTGTAGTATTAAAACTAGTCAAGGAAATGTATTAGTAGAAATGAGGTGTATGTATACTGTGTTGTGAATTATAATTGTTAAGAATATTTGCCCCAAAGTTCTACCGTGTCGTGTTTCTGGGGCTTTCTTGTCATAGGGAATTGGTTGTGTTTATTAGACTGAGAGTATCCCTTCTGCCAAGAACTAAAAGGAAGACAGGTCGGTGGGTTTGATCCCAAGCGCTGCTTGGCAGCGAATAAGATTAGCCAAAATCATCTTCATGAATTCCATCATCTCTCATCATTCATCGGCGATATATGACCTGCTTTGTGTCTCAGTACCGTAAAACCCAACTCATCCATTCATCAGCGTTATATGACATATTTTGCGTCTTAGTGCCGTAAAACCTAACTCATCCATCCATCCATTAGAATATTAGAATATATCAGACACTTTAATTGTAAAAGCAATCAGAGAACATAACAAACATGTCGGCGTGCATTATTAGAGTTGCATTAAGCCCAGTTCTCACTGTCCAGGTTTTGGTCCCCGGCAGTCACCGGGAGTACAACCTTAGCGGGGACGATCCAGGATCGACTGGATTCAACCGGATGCCACCGGCTAACATCCCCAGATGCTTTAAAATGTTTTATACAACCGGGGGTCACCGGGAGTCACTGAGACAGATAACCAGAACCGGCTTAATCTGGGGAATGCTGGGGGAGGCCGGGGCAACGCCGGGGCTATACCGGCACATCCAGGGCAGGCCCGGGTCTCTACCGTGAACAACCGGGGTGTTTGCGAACATACAATTGATAAATACTTTTTTTAAAAACGCAACTTTCTACATTTCCTTTTTAGCGTTTGCGTTTCGCCTGCATTTATCTGGTGCAATATGGTGGACTTCACATTGCAATGAACTTCCAGAAGGCTATTGGAAATCATATGGCAGGATATGGTTTGGCTGAAGGATGGCTTGAGAGTGCATGGACTTCTGAGAGAGGGTGCAGTGCAACCTGTTTTCTCAGGAAAGTCATACAACAAGGTCATGATATCTCACAAACTCATCTTGCAGTCTCTATGGAAGCTGTTGTTGCCACCATTTCTCTTATTTGCGACTGAAGTGGACAAAGAATGTTGAGAGAATTATAGCAATGGCTTCTGATGACAACCCTGAAAAAATCGCAGAACTGATAGTGTACCTCAATCAAGAACAGCTTCACGATCTTCTGAATGGATTCATTGCTAGCAAATAAGATGGTGTGAACTTCACCTTCTGGTGGACGTACATGAACATGGTTTCAGTATTGCTGCAATTCACCCGTGCTCAGAGAGATGGTAACTGGGACCTTCATAAACAATCATTCACACAGATGTAGCCATACTTTATGCGGTACGATCATCTGATCTATGCAATGTGGGGTCCAGTGTACCTAGCTGAGATGAACCAGCTCCCAGGGCCTGTGTTATCAGAGTTTCAAAGTGGCAACTTTGTTGTGAAATGCTCCGTCCAAAGGTTCAACCAGGTAGAGTCCGACCAAGCTATGGAATGGATAAATGGTACTGAAAAGAAAGGTCGAGGTCAACATGTGAACAACATCAGCACTTTGTAGATGTGCACTGGCATAACATTTGAGACTCCACATTGCAGCTCAAACCCATGTGTACAACAACTCTCCTGGTAGTAGATATATTCACAATGAAGCAAACAAGTCGCGACAAAAGCGGGACAATGATCAAGAAATAGCATTGGTCTCAACTTTCCAGAGATTCAAAGTATTTGCATCTGCTTCACAAACTTCATTTTAAAATTTGGCCACAAAAGATCTAGCTATACAGGGAATCCAAACCTTGTTAATTTGTGCAAAACAACTCGGGCAGGACAAGCTGAACAAATTTGTTGATGAGAGGATGTTTTTATCGGAACAAGGTGAACAGCCAGCTATCCCAAATCCATGCACCTCTATACAGAACCAATGCCAAAACGTTTGCATCGCTGTATGAAGTGGCCAAATATACTAAATACACTGACAAACAGACCATCATGAAAGCAGACAGAAATCTACTCCGACACCTTGTTACAGCTTACGAAGCGGGACGTCCAGTAGACCTGCTAGCTATTCTAAAGCATGAGCTTCTGCCAGTCCCTGTGTCACTTGCTGAAATGAATGGTTCACTCCGCACAGGAACCAAATCTGTATTGGTAGATAAGCTGACTGAAGATGTGTCATGCCTAGTGATATTGAGATTTACAAACCATCATCATGCCTCATTATTGATGGACAAGCGTAGGTGGTTGCTCTTGGAAAGCCTCACAATGCTGTAACAGTTGGTGATTTGGCCGACACTTTCGTAAGAGCAGTACTGAAGGCGGAGTGTAACTATCAACGGATAGATGTTGTGTTTGACATATATAGAGAAGAATCAATTAAAGGAGCTACCAGGACAATGCGTACACAAACAGCAAGACCAATAAGACGCCTTGTTGAAGGACGTAGTGTGCCTCTCCCAAATAACTGGCCAATATGTCTGTCCTTCCCTGAGAACAAAGTTGATCTTGCACATTTCTTGTCAGAAGATTTGAATTCGCAGGTACCTGAAGATAAAGATATTGTAGATATTGGGGGGTTCAGAGAAGAAGTCGAGATTCGGTCGTCAAATACCAGCACTGATTTGACTCACCCATGAAGAAGCTGACACTAGGTTGGTGTTACATACTGTTCACAGTCAGTTCAATACAGTTGTAGTCTCATCGAGGGACACTGATGTTCTTGTTCTTTTGGTGTCTCATTTCAACCATGCACGTTGTGCACACCTTTGGATGATGACTGGAACTGCCAAGCAACGGCGATACATACCCATTGATACGGTTTTCAATAAGCTATCAAGAGGTTCAGCAACAGCTCTGATACCTTTTTATGGTTTGACTGGATGCGACACTACATCCTACATTGCAAATCATACCAAAACTTCATCTTGGAGAATCGTTAAAGCGTTGTGATTCATTAATAGAATGTCAGCCTATTCTAATGTCTCTTTGCCCAATGCCAGAAAGTTGTATGGAGATGATTTCATGTTCATGTCAGAAGAAATGTATAACAAACCGTTGCAAATGCCGCAAATCTGGAATACGATGCACAACAATATGTGCATGCCAGCAACAGAATGGTGATCAGACACCTTGTATGAACCTTATTTAAGTATATCATTTTATGGTACCAGATTAAACGTTTTCTTGAGAATTTAAAATGAATTGCCGCCATTATGCCTTCTACTTCTCATGCGAATCGTTGCGGTTACAGCAGGGAACTGAGCACGTACACTGATGATACAATAGTACAGTAGTGGTTAACATGCATAAAATCACCTTAGTTTCAACTAAACACATTGCTTGACCCTCAAAACATATTAATGGGTGCTTCATTTACTCGATTTATTTATTAGTTAGGGTGAAAATGATAGGAATTGCTTTTTCCGTAATGGCGGACGCTAATTTGCATAATTGAGACCATTGTATGCCACCAAGTACTTTCAAAATATTTTTATCACATTTTCTGGTCATAAACCGATAACTATGGACACTTTTCGTATCTCTTTGTAGCGCTGTATTAAAGAGTTATTAAGAGCATGTTACAGGAATCGTCAAAACTGATAATTTGGCGGCCATTTTGTTTATGCAAATTAGATAGTCCAAAACTCAAATTTTTGCTTGGGAACCGGGATAATCGGATTCAGCATACTTGAATTATGTTAAAAAGCCCGGTTCCCTACTTTTACCCAAAAATGCCGTTCAACTTGTATACAGAGCCCTTTTCCTGAAATCCCGCTAGTCTATTTAAGCTGTTTGCAAATGTTAGCCAAGTCTAAATTTTCCCTCCCTGTAACGACTCCCTTCAAACAACACACACACTCTCTGTCTCCCATTAGGTAAATGTACACATTATCATCTGTTTACAGGAATTCTGTATGACAGAGTACCTGCGTATGAGTGGTATGTACTGGGGCCTTACGGTTATGGACCTGATGGGTCAACTAGAGCAGATGAACAAAGAGGAAGTGATAGATTTCTTACTACTGTGCCAGCATGACAATGGCGGGATAGGGGCCAGTATTGGACATGACGCTCATCTGCTTTATACACTGAGTGCAATACAGGTAATGGTTCTCTTACTTCAGGGCTCCACAAAATAAGAGAGCGTAAACTGAACAAATCAAATATTTTCTCTCTTATGTATGCACCAAACCATTTGATGTTGCTACTCATTAGAATCATATTGAAGAGACAATTCTAATGAGTAGTGACACCATAGGGTTTAATGCAGAAATAAGTATTTACAATTTTAGTAAAGTCCAATTTTGTGAACCTGGTATTTATGGTAATAAAGTTTACCACATCTTTTTAGTTTCAATTTTTTGAAATTCTCCCCTTATCCGGACCACTGTTACTCTGTGGGAAACGGGTATTTACATCATTTGCAAACAGTGTAGACCCTGATCAGTGGGCTCCTGAAGGAGCCCTCTGATCAGGGTCTGCACTGTTTGTCTCTTTGAAATACATTGTAAACAACTACCATAAATATCAGGTTGTCAAAAAAAATTGGTAAATTGGAATTGTCCATTTATGGTTTTAGAGGTCAATGTGTAAATCAAATGTGCAAAATATGAAACCAAATCACATAGGGTGATAATAAAACAGAGCTCCAGATAAGGGGAATACTTCAAAACTAAAATTTATTATGCACATTCATGAATGTAAAAAATTGAACTATTTTCTTCAGTTGACATCAGCTCTAAATGACCATTTGTGCTAATGGGCCGTAAAATATTATTCATTAATTTAGTTTTCAGTGGACAGATAAGTGGAAGGTGTAAAAACGTTTATTTATGGAATAATTGGATTTATGACAGTATTTGTAAGTACTTTTGCTGTTGCAGTGATGCTATATACATGTACTGTTTCTGTTACAGATTCTGACACTGTATGACGCCCAAGATGCCATCAACATTGACAAGGTGGTGGAGTTTGTAAAGGATCTGCAGCAGGAAGATGGCAGCTTCTGTGGTGATAAATGGGGTAAGTACAGCATGAAAATGGATGCCCAGTGCCTATATCCTATATCCCGTTTCATGTTTTTTTTTAAGATAGGTGATCACTTAAAGCAGGTTGTAAGAAGGCAGAATGTTCCTTAACCCATTGCCCATAAATATGCTTTGTTATGCCTATAATTTATACCTCCACTGAAGAAAACAATTCCGTTTTATATAGTCATGAATATGTATCATAAGCAATATTTTCAATATCCTAGCAGATAATAGTTTAAGGCAGGCTGAAAGTAAAGCAGAATGCGCCTAAAGGCGCATTCTGCTTTACTTTCAACCTGCTTTAAGTGATAATCTTTCTTTAAAACTAGAAACAGGCTATGGGGTAATGGGTTAAGGTACAGTCTGATTTACTTTCAATATGCTTTAAGCTACCGGTACTATCTGCTAGGATATAGAAAATACATCTAATGCCTTCATAAGATCTCGTTTACAGCTTTTTTTATTGCATTCAACCCAAGCGACGAGTATACTCATCATTACCAAACTGTACTTGTGAAGCATACACTTGTTCTAAACAAACAGTGTAGACCTTGATCATAGGGTTTATGCAGAAGACCTCTGATCAGAGTCTCCATTGTTTGTCATTTAACAATATATAATATATATACTACACATGTATCTTGTCCATTTCTGACTATTTAGGATTGACTTAAACAATATATTCATTGTTTAAATCAATCCTAAATAGTCAGAAATTGACAAGACTTATTGGTAATTGGAAACTGGATTATCTCATTTGAAGCTTCAGGGTCGAACGAGTTATAAATTTGATGACTTGACTTTTGATATTTGCAGGTGAGGTGGACACGAGGTTTTCATTTTGTGCTATTGCCTGCCTGGCATTACTAGGACGTCTTGACGCTGTAGACACAGAGAAGGCTGTTAGCTTTGTTATTTCCTGTATGAACTTTGATGGCGGCTTTGGTTGTAGACCTGGCAGTGAATCTCATTCTGGGCAGGTGAGACTTGTACATTTTGAGGTATCGTTTCAAAGTTTGTAATTACAGTCAAACTTCGATATCTCAAACTAGGTTAAGTCGAACATACCCGTATTTCAAAGTTAAAATGTGGCTAAGTCAAGTTTTAACTTTGAAATAAGGATATGTTCCAATGAACCGAGCATGAAATAATGCAGTTCATGTGTTGAACTATGGGATAGTTTGAGTTAAGCGAGTTCAAGATATCGAAATTCCACTATATGTCTCCTATATTTATTGGGAGGGGAGCATATAATATCAGAGCTCCAGATAAGGGGAGTATTTCAAAAACTAAAATCTTAATTTCTGCGTTAAACCCTATGGTGTCACTACTCATTAGAATCGTCTCTTCGAGACGATTCTAATGAGTAGTAACACCATAGGATTTGGTAATAAAATAAGTAAGAAATTGTTGGATTTGTTAAGTTTACTCCCCTTTATCTGGAGCCCTAAAGTATTGATGTTGTGGTATCTGTCCTTCCATCTATCTGTCTGTATAACAGCATCAGATCTGGATCCAATATGTTTGCAAATGCCAGTCAAGTCACGATTGACAGGTTAAGAGAGAACACTTTTTCTCACAGGAAAGGGAGATAATTGCAGTAAGTGGAATGTTCAGGCTTAAATGGATTATCTTAAGCTTTTTCTCTCACAGCTTGTTTTCATTTCTTAACCCATTCCCCCTTAAATACATCTGTTTATGCCTTTAATTAATTTTATTACCCCACTGGAGGAAAAGTTCAATTTTATACAGTAATGAATATTTACCATACTAGGAAATATTTTCAATATCCTAGCAGATAATAGCTTAAAGTAGGCTGAAAGTAATGCAGTATGTGCCTTAAGGACAACTGCACTTGATCAACACAGACATGCTTGTTAAACTGTATTATGACTGCTGGTATTTCACTATTACAGATTTACTGCTGTGTTGGTATGCTGGCCATTCTAGGACAACTCTACTTGATCAACACAGACATGCTTGTTAAACTGTATTATGACTGCTGGTATTTCACTGTTACAGATTTACTGCTGTGTTGGTATGCTGGCCATTCTAGGACAACTGCATTTGATCAACACAGACATGCTTGGTTGGTGGTTATGTGAGAGACAGCTGCCCTCTGGTGGTCTTAATGGTAAATATGAAGTTCCAAGAATAATGTACAAATAAATGAAAGGTGAAGTCAATGTTGTAATTAACGCTTTTCAGCAAAAAAGTTTAATAGCAACCCTTCGGGCTAATTGAGCCTTCCGGGTTCCCCCTCCCCCCATAATCTTTTTCAAGTTTTGGATACAGATGACCACTTAACTCTTTCCTCCCTGAAACTTTAAATGGACAATTCCATTTTCCATCTTAGTCTAGTTCATTTCTGACTTTAAAGGGTTGTTTTTGTCAATATTTGGCATTGTGACAAACAGTAAAGACCCTGATCAGAGGGCTCCTTTCGGAGCCCTCTGATCTGGGTCTTCACTGTTTGCATAGGACATGTGTACTATTCACATGTACACTGTTTGAAAAGCACGCCTATATGCGGGACTAGGGTTCAAAGAGTTAAAGCAGGTTAAAAGGAACGCAGAATATGCCTTAACACATTCAACCTAGCGACAAGTATACTCATCATATACAAACAGTGTACCTGTGGAGAGTACTTGTCTTATGCAATCAGTGCAGACCCTGATCAGAGGGCTCCTGCAGGAGCCCTCTGATCAGGGTCTGCACTGTTTGTCATTTTGCAATAAAGTGTAAAAATACCTTTAGAAAGTGTAAATCGGACAACATTTAATGGGAAACTGGATTTTTTTTTTAAAGTTTCAGGGGTGAATGAGTTGAGACACATTCTGTCTTACTTTCAGCCTGCTTTAAGCTTCTTTGTCCTACAGTGTAGAATATATTTCTTACTGTACATATTCAAGACTGCATGTAAGTGGAACTATTTTCTTCTATGGAGGAGTAAACTAGAGGCGTAAAAATGTGTATTTATGGGGTTATTGGTTAAGTAGTGTAGAGATTTCCAAAGACAGAGGATTGCTTACCCATTTCATGTGCAATATATGTGCCATAGGACACTCACCCCTTCTTCTGCTTAACCCTTTGAACCCTAGTCCCCCCAATAGGCGTCCTTTTCAAACAGTGTACATGAGAATAGTGCACCTGTCCTATGCAAACAGTGAATACCCAGATCAGAGGGCTCCTTACGGAGCCCTCTGATCTGGGTCTTCACTGTTTGTCATAATACAAAACATTGACAAAAACAACCCTTTGAAGTCAGAAATGGACTGGACTAAAATGGAAATTGGAATTGTCCATTTAAAGTTTTAGGGAGGAAAGAGTTAAGCAGGACAAATTAATATTCTTTTATGGCCTTGAATATACATGTAATTGGCAGTTGAATTAAAATGGGATTATTCAAGTAGAACGTTTCAAAACAGGCTCCAAACTCTTTGCCACTCAGTTTAATGTAAATCATCAACTTTTTCAAAAAGATTATTTTTACTACAATTTATTACATTGATTTTGCATTTAGTTTTGTTTAACCCTTTATCCCATAATTTTGTCTGTTTACACCTTTAATTTATTTCTACACCGAGGAAAATAGTTCCAATTTATACAGTTATGAATATGTATGATAAGAACTGTTTTCCATATTCTAGCAGATAGTAGCTTAAAGCAGGCTGAAAGTAAAGCAGAATGCGCCTTAAGGCGCATTCTGCTTTACTTTGAACCTGCTTTATGTGGTCACCTATTTTCAAAACTGAAAACAGGCTATCGGGTTATGTGTAAAATGGAAAGAATAACTGCGGAGGTGAGGCAGTGGTGTTAATTCTAAGTGGTTATATTACAGGCCGACCAGAAAAGTTACCAGATGTATGTTACTCCTGGTGGGTTTTATCCTCCCTGAAAATCATTGGCAAACTACACTGGATTGACAAGGTAACTACACATAATATTATACATATACACGTTTACTAGTAGTAAAACCGTGGTGGGATGTGAACGACCATGTCAGATCGAAAGGGGGCGTCTGATCTGGATTCAAGCTGTTTGTCACTCGTTATATTTCTTCCATCAAAATGTCCACTGATCTGTAACTCTGAGAAAAGCAGCAGCCAACAGTTTTAAGTAGAGAAAATGCAGCGTGTTGGACATAATTGTCCTGTAAAGGGAACTGTGACAAGGGCCATTGTAAGGAGGGAGTTGTTGTAGGGAGGGAACACTTCTGTATATCCTGAAAAATGTGCTGCAGAGATTAGGTATTTTAGATTTTATGCAAATGTTTGTTGTGTTTGTAGGAGAAACTTGTGAAGTTTATCTTGGCTTGTCAAGACGAGGAGACGGGAGGGTTTGCTGACAGACCGGGAGATATGGTATGTGAAATTCTTAGAATTCTCAGAAAATTGACTACATGTATAATGTATAAACTGCAAACACTAAATTTTCTGGTCTTATTAGTGTAGTCTGTTTACTTTTCTTTGGTTAACCTTTTATTCCATATCCTGTTTGTAGTGTTTAAGCAGATGATAGCTTAAAGCAGGCTGAAAGTAAAGAAGAACGCACCTTCAGGCGCATTCTGCTTTACTTTCAAACTGCTTTAAGTGGTCACCTGTTTTCAAAACTAGAAACAGGCTATGGAGTAAAGGCTTACACAGGAAATACTAATGTCTTCTTTACTGTTTACGGTATTCAATTTGTTTGCAGGTTGATCCATTCCACACCCTGTTTGGTATAGCTGGTCTCTCTCTGCTCGGGGAAGACACAATCAAGCCAGTAAACCCAGTGTTTTGTATGCCGGAGGATGTGATACGCCGGGCCGGCATCAAAATGGACCTCTTGTGATAGACAGCTGAAATCTGTTAATTTAAGACTCTGGAATCCAGACATGAGGGAGTTAACTGAACAAATCCAACATTTTTTCACTCATTTTAGCATCAAATCCTATAGTGTTACTACTCATTAGAATTGTCTCGAAGAGACGATTCTAATAAGTAGTGACACCATAGGGTTTAATGCAGAAATAAAGATTTTAGTTTTAATAATACATCCCTTTATCTAAAACTGAAATTTAGACAACAAAATGGTTATGCATCATCACAATTGATACAATCAAACTAGTGTGAAGGCATTAACCCAGAGTGACACACATATGTGTCATTAACAAACAGTGTATATGTGAAGAGTACACTTGTCCCATGTAAACAGTGTAGACTCGGATTAGAGGGTTCCTTAATAGTGAAAAAATAGGCTAGATTTAACTAGAAGCTGGAAATGTCCATTGGCTGTACTCACAGACATTTTATCCAATAGATGACACAGTCACTTACCAATAAGGGAGAAGTATATTGGAGAAGTCGGTACCAAAAACCTCTCTATTACTACCACGTAAGTGGGTTAACTAGTAGGTGTTTACTGCAGGTGACTCAGACTAAAGTGACTGCTAAAAGCAAGGTGACAGTAAAACAGAAAGCTCCTTAACTCTTTCCTCCCTGAAACTTTAAATGGACAATCCCAGTTTCAATTTAAGTTTAGTCCATTTCTGACTTTTAAGGGCTGTTTTTGTCAATGTTTGACATTTTGACAAACAGTGAAGACCCTGATCAGAGGGCTCCTTTAGGAGCCCTCTGGTCTGGGTCTTCGCTGTGTGCATAGGACAAGTGTACTATTCACATGTTCACTGTTTGCAAAGGACGCCAATATGTGGGACTAGGGTTTAAAGAGTTAAGAAGCTTTCTGTTTCATTGTCATTGCTTTAAGCTGTCACCTGCCTGTTATGATATCAATTAACCGATGTTTAAGTGGTCGTAAGAGTGAGGTATTAATGTATTCATTTCCATAAAATGGTGAAAATTACATCTCTTGCAATGTTTTGATAACTAATTTTAATCTGAGTGATGCACAGTTTGCAGCCTGATCAGATGCCGGGTCAGGAGCAACTGATCTGGCTCCACATTGTTTGCAGATGTCATAAAGGATTTGGCATAAATGCATTTATCAGGGAAAATTGGTTGAGTTGAGTTGAATTTTAAGTATCACGACAAATTAAATGGTCATATGGCGCCAATATTGGTAAAGAATTATGTTTTCTCCATAGTAAGCAGATACATGTATGTTATTGTACCTATTTTAAACCTACCAACACTGAAAATCTGTACTGAAAACCTTTGTAAATGGTTTGGATCCTGATCAGGCCCCACTTAATGTGGAGATTGACAAGGATTCAAACTTTTTGTCACTCTGATCCTGTTATAGTGGAGAATGTGTTATTCTTTCCCAATAAACGCGTTTACGCTAAAACTATTATTTGCAGTGCAAACAGTTTGGAGCCAGATCAGACGCCGGGTAACCCGGCGTCTGATCGGGCTTCAACTGTTTGCCACAAAGATAAACATGAAATGTCAGAATTGTCCAACTATTATTTCCATTGCAAACAGTTTGGTGCCAGATCAGAAGCCGGATTAACATGGCCTCTAATCAGGCTCCAAACTATTTGGTATTCAGATTAAAATAAATGGGGGGAAATTTCAAAACTGTAATTTTCTACATTTAATGCATTTGCGTTCAACCGGAAAGAATTACATCTTCTCCACAGAAAATATAAAAAAAGTTATTAAAGACTTATTATCATTATTTAAGCTGATGGCAATTACGCAGTGTTAGAAGAGTGTACCTGGTAGTAATATTGATATTTGCTGAACATGCAGAATTTATGTGCAATATTAAACATTTACCCAATAAATTATGCCTTTCTACGTCGTTAATTTATTCCTTCACTTAAAGAAAATAGTTCCGCTCAAGATAGTTGAATATGCACCGTACAAAATATTTTGTTTATTCTAGCAGAAGGTAGCTTAAAACAGGCTGAAAATAAAGCAGAATGCTCCCCAAGGAGCATTCTAATTTACTTTTAGTCTGCTTTAAGCAACCAACTGTTTTTAATAATGTAAACAAGCTTGGGTGGAGAGTTAACAGGAACGAAATTAAAGGAACTTTCTTGTTTACTTTCATCCTGCTTACAAGTAAGTACATATTTTATTTGTAAATTACTTTGAATGAATACAAAGATATCAAAACTTTCTATTTTGACCCATCAGCTGAAGAATTTCCAAATGTGAAAGATTTTCACTGACTTTGGTCAATACTTTTGGGTAAGTTTTCGGTTATGTGCTATTTCCAGTTAGTTTTCAAAAAACTTGGTCAAGTTCAACAACTACAATTGTTGGTGTATTAGCTTGCCTATTAGAAGAAAAGGGCCACTTATTGTAGTCACGTTTCGTTTGCATTGCCATTGGTTAAGGTTTGATTCAAGAGTTCAGATTCACTAATACTACGTATATCAAATATTTGAGGTCAGGAATCTGATATTTGGAATGGAGTTCTTTGAATTTAGCAAATGAATGATGTAGTAAAGTTAAACATTTTAGCAGACGACTTTTGTCTGAAAAACAATTAAAACACTAATAAGTTGGCGGTAAAAGTGTTACATTGCCAATGATCAAAGTAATGTGGCGTTTGTATAAAATAATATTTCAATGCAAGCGAGACTTGGCCCTTGACATGGCCGAATCCACAGCGTTTACAACGTAAAACAGCCATGACCAAACAGTTCTGCAATGTAAAGCCAGAGGATGGGGCTACTGAATATTAATCATCCCCTGCCGAAAGGCAGAGGGATACTGTTTAAGGTCTGTCCGTCCGTGCTCACAAAATGATAGATATGTGGCTAAAATTAGCGTCCATAACGAGACACATAATTGAAATTGAAAAATATTAACCTGGCAGTTTCTTGTAACATTTACCTGGCCATTTCTAGTGACATTAACCTGGCCAATTGTGGGACATAGGGTAAGGGGTAGGGTTAGCCTCCAGATCATTCTATAACAAAGTTAGTTTTCATTTATGTGGCTAACCACGTTCATTTTAACCACATAAAAGAGATACAATAAAGAAGGAGATGGCCACTTAAATGAAGATTGTGGATACGTCCGTCACGTTGTCCGTCCACAACTGTATCTCTGAAACCGATTAGTTGTTAACAGATTTGGATGAAACTTGGTATAGTTATTTGTCATCATAGGAGCACCGTGGGAAATTAAAAAAAAATCAGAAAATTTTAGGAATTTATGAGTTATCTGCCCTTTTTGTGTTAAAAATGCCATATTTAACAGTTTTTACACTCTAGCAACTACAGTATTCAACATATTTTGTTTATACTTGCACACAATGTCTATAAGTACAAGTTCTTGTAGGTGTGCAATTATTGTCAAAAAAGGATACTTGTGACAAAAGTTATCTGCCCTTGATGTACTTAGAAATGCTAGAAAATGCTTTATTTTGATATTGTTTACATACTAGTTTCTATAAATATGCATGGATTTGGATAAAAACTTTCTTGAACTATGTATGAGTTATCTGCCCTTGATAAGTAAAAAAAAAAAAGCCATATTTAACAGTTTTTACTCTCTAGCAACTAGTTTTGAATTGATTTGAATTATTCTTGCACACAATGTCTATAAGTAAAAGTTCTTGAAGGTGTGCAATTATTGTTAAAAAGGGTACTTGTTTCAATAGTTATCTGCCCTTGATGTAATTAGAAATGCTAGAAAATGCTTTATTTTAATATTGTTTACATACTAGTATCTATAAATATGTATGGATTTTGATACAAAAATTCTTAAACTATGTATGGCTATTAGTTTTCAAATAATTGTGATTATTTTTGAAAACGGAGAAACTAGTCAACAGTTATCTGCCCTTGATGAGTCGAAAAAACCATATTTAACAGTTTTTTCCATCTAGAAACTACAGTCTTTAATGGATTTTGATTTAATTGACACACAATGTATATAAATATAAGTTCTTGAAGGGGTGCAATAATTGTCCAAAAAAAATACTTTGTGGCAAGAGTTATCTGTCCTTTATGTACTTAATAATGCTAGACAAGGCTTTATTGTTTACAACTCTTGCACACAATTTTAAGTTCTTAAAGTGTTAAATTACTGTTGAAATTGAATCAAGAGTTACCTGCCCCTGTCATACTCAGATTTGCTACAAACTGCTTTATTTTAGTATTGATCAGGCTTTAACATGTACAAAATTAAATGGATTTTTATAAAACTTTGTAAAAAGCCTTTGAATGTTGACCTTTAAAGACCGGTGATCACCATTTGTCCCTTCCTCCCACAATAAAGTTTGCCACTTTCTTCTTGACAATCGCTGCGGCAGGTGATATCAGCTCTAAGGTGCTTGTTCAAATCAGCTGTTGACACGAATTGGTCTTGATATCATCCTGAGAGAGGAAAGGCTTCGCTGGTTCGGACATGTTTAACGATCAAGCGGGACAATCAAGACAGTATATGGCATGCAGATTGAGGGGAAGATGTGGCACACCAAGATAACATTGGCAGAGGGAGAGACAGGAGGGTGGAAAATCTCAAATGCCCACCCTTGTACGGCTGCCATGCGTTGATCATGAAAAATCCTAAGATTTCCAAATTTTCTGTTTTTCAAGCGCGGTTTTACAACTCGTACCTTTAACTCTTTACCCCATAGTCTATTTCTAGTTTGGAAGACATGTGGCCACTCAGGTTGAAAGTAAAGCAAACTGTGTCTAAATGCACATTCTGCCTTACTTTCAGCCTGATTTAAGCTACCACCTGCGTAGGACAAGGTAATTTAATAAGGGTACACTGTAGTTGACGAGTATACTCGTCGCTAGGATTCAGACTTAATTTTTGTTTAATGATAATGATAACGTTTTTACATTCGCGAATACATTATTTTCCAATTATCACATTCATGCTGAAACATATTAGTTCCCATGCTCCAAATTGTTTGCCATTCAGAATAAAATGAGGCCCTAAAGAGGTTTTTTTTAAACAAAGATGCCATATTGTACATTTTATTTCATTGTATTTGCGTTCTTTTTTCTTTGAAATGGGAAGGAATAACGTCTTCTCCACTGTACCGCTGCATTTCTCTAAGTTATTGGCTGCACAAGGTCCTTCTTATCTGACCTTTGTATACCTAGATATTGACCTTATTGTACTCTTTGTTTACCATTAATACAATATATCGTCTGCTTCAACCATTCGCAATTCTCTCCTGCGGAATAGTGATTATCTTTGTAGACAGTTGGGTCTCATCAGAATCCAAACTGTTTGGCCTTCTGGTTCTTATAAAGAGATTTTCAAATTTCTATTTTTTGAACGACAGCAGACGACCATTGTTGCTGACAAAACATTACCAAGCATTCAAAGAGTTAATGCTGTGGGCTGCGTTACAGTTTCAAAGTTAGATTAAGGCACAGTGACTTGGTATCGACACGAGTGTCAAACAGTTTTGATCCTGATCAGACGCTGCGTGTTGCGGCGTCTGATATGGATCAAAACTTTTATGCAAACTCGACAGTAGTCGCCGATGGGGTGATAGGGTGAATGCTGAATAGTTTCGCGAATTTGTCCCTGCTGCAGTACTAGATAGACATAATTTGGATTTGTCATGTTATTACGTTGCTTTAACAGTATTTCAGTCATATCGCGATGTCCATGTGGAGGAAGCCCTTAATGCACTGTTTAAGGCATTGATCCGCACCTGAGTAGAACCACCGGCCTGCCGCAGTCCCGGAATATACATCCATGAACATGTTCTTACTTTAACCCCATACTCTATTTATACGCATTTTAAGGCCTTTTATTTATTCTTTCATGGAAGAAAATAGTTCAAATTTGATACATTTAATCATAAATGTACACTATAAGAAATATTTTCTTTATTCGATGAGATGGTAGCTTTAAGCAGGCTAAAAGTAGATATAACAGAATGCGCCTTAAGGCACATCTTGCTTTACTTTCAACCTGCTTTAAATGATCACCTATATTCAATACTAGAAATAGTATATGGAAACACTATGTCCCATAATGTTTATGATCATGAATCTTTAAATGGCATTGACATTATGTCTGAAATGGCCAAAGTTATATTGAGCTCAATGACTTCTTAAGTTGAGTTCGAATGCCAAATTTAAATTCTTTATTACACGAAGTAGTAAAGTTATGCTCAATGTTAATTGCAACATAGTTTACCTCTAAATAACACTGACCTTTGTCTGATACAGTGGAGAATGTGTTATTCTTTCCCAATTAACGCGTTTACGCTAAAACTATTATTTCAATTACAAACAGTTTGGAGCCAGATCAGACGCCGGGTAACCCGGCGTCTGGTCAGGCTCCAAACTGTTTGCCACCATGATAAACATGAAATATCAGAATTTTCCAAAAGTTGTTCTTTTCTACGTTTTAGTGCTTTGCGTTTGCGTACGTTTGCGTTTAAACGGGAAAGAATAACAGATTATCCACTGTACGACCCGGGTTGTTATGACCTCAAGAACTTAACATGCACACATTGCTTATATAAAGTCGGTATCACATGTAGCTCCAAAAGTTTTTGCCAATGTTAGTTTAAACTTTACCAGTATCATTTTGTTTCAAACTAAATACAGTCGGAGCTGATAATACATACAATTTCACATATTAATATTAGGATTAAAAAACAAGTCTTGGTTCAAAACGTATTTAAATTATTCTCTTTTGCACACAAATGACATAAATTAAAGGTTTAAAACAGACGATAACATTTGATGATGAAGGGTTAATTCTTAAAAATGCGGATTTGTCAAATGGACTCATCTCTTTTCTAATATATAACTGGTTTTCATTGACTCTTATGGGAATTGTCCGACGTAATTCTTAACCCTTTCATGATCTAATTAGTCGGGAGATTTTTACCCTTTCACCGCTTTATTGTCTTCTGCTTCATTATTGTTGTCTGCAGAACACGTTTCAAAGTTTGTTTTAAGGTTGTGCGGCTGAATAAATATCGATAAGAGTGTAAAACAGTTTGGGTCGTGATCAGACGCCGCGTAACGCGGCGTCTGATCACGACCCAAACTGTTCACAAACGCGCTTTAAAGCGTCATTGAGAGTGAAAGAGTTAAATGTGACAAATAGTGTATACTCCTGCAGGAACCCTCTGATTTGCATCTACACTGTAAATTATACGAGGGTGTCACTTGTACTCTGAGTAAATACTAAATACTCGGAGCTGTCATTAGAATTCTTACTGACTGTCTACATTCTTCTTTCTCCAAGTAGCACTGATAAAAATGGCCCTAGGTTTTTGCTCAACTCATTGAAACCTTACGACGAGTATACTCGTCATTTACAAATACAGTAAAGCCTCTCTATTACAACCACTAAATCGATGCCAAATTGGTTGTATAAAAGACAGATGACAGCTTTAATCAAGTTAACAGTAAAACAGAAAGCTCCTACAGGAGCTTTCTGTTTTACTGTCAATTTGCTTTAAGCAGTCCCCTGCTGTAACTCCCCTAATAAATAACATAATTTAGTGGTCGTAATAGAGAGGTTTTACTACATATTACTGTGAAGGGTACACTTGTCATATGCAAAGAGTGTATGTTTGCCATTTTACAATAAACTTGTTGGAATACCCTTGACAGTCAAACATTGACTAGACTTGTAGGGAATTGGAAATGTCTATTAAAAGTTATGGGGTGAATGGGTTAAGGTATATTTTTTTTATTGCCAATGATATTTTGATCAAATGACAATGTTAGGCGCCAAGACTACATTGTACATACAATTCATTTTTACTAATAAAGGCTACTATAGTTGACACAGAATGGATCCAGATCAGACGCCACATCAATCGGCCGGCGTCTGATCATGATATTAAATGGTTTCCACTCGTATCATTTTTTTTTCAATCAAAACTGTTAAAAAAGTTTGCAGAAAATTGCAGACAACAACTTTTAGCAGACGACGTTTTGTCTGCGAAAGGCTTAAAACATTAGGTTAAATTTGACGCTGAAAGGGTTTAACATCACTCCAAAATATGAATATCAGATATAAACAAGATTAATCACTGAGTAATTCGGCGTCCGGTCAGGATTTAAACTGTTTGCCGTTTTATGTAGATATCTGAAGTTGAACTCTTTACGCCATAAAAGCGAATATAGTTTACTACGCAAATCATTGACTTAAGAAAATAGTTCTAATTTATACCATAGGTGGTTCTGTCGAGTTGCTTATACAGAGTCTATCTACAGTGGAGAAAACGTTATTCTTTCCCAATAAACGCGTTTACGCTAAAACTATTATTTGCAGTGCAAACAGTTTGGAGCCAGATCAGACGCCGGGTAACCCGGCGTCTGATCAGGCTCCAAACTGTTTGCCACCAAGATAAACATGAATTATCAGAATTGTCAAAAAGTTGTACTTTTCTACGTTTTAGTGTTTTACGTTTGCGTACGTTTGCGTTTAAACGGGAAAGAATAACAGATTATCCACTGTATTTATAAGGGTACAAAAAAGTCTACTCAAGAGAACCACCTGTGGTTTATACAGTCATGAACATGTACATGTACCATAAGAAGTATTTTCTATATCCCAGCATTTGGTAGCTTGAAACACGCTGACAATAAAGCAGAATGCACCTTCTGCGTTACTTTCAACCTGCTTTAAACGGTCAATTGATTTCAAACCTAGAACCAGACTTTGAGGTATAGAGTAAGGTAGAAATATTCCTGGAGATAGTTTGAAGCACACAAAAACTATACATGTAGTAAACAATACATTATCCCTTCGAATGCTAAATTTGGTCTCATTCAAAATTCTTGTCTATCAAATAGTTCGCAATCAATATTTTATTTCTTTTCTGCATTAACATAGCATCCATATTCAATAAGACCGTCAACTAGTTCTTAAGCATCTTGATCATACTGCGAGTTATTTGATGTCGTATCTGCTTCTAAACTACAGTGGAGAAAACGTTATTCTTTCCCGTTTAAACGCAAACGAAACGCAAACGCACAACACTAAAACGTAGAAAAGGACAACATTTTGACAATTCTGACTTTTTATTTTTATCTGAGTGGCAAACAGTTTGGAGCCTGATCAGACGCCGGGTTACCCGGCGTCTGACCAGGCTCCAAACTATTTGCACTGGAACTAATCGTTTTAAAGTAAACGAGTTTATTGGGAAAGAATAAAGTTTTCTCCACTGTATTTGAAAGTGTAAGTCAACTCTAAAGTACTAGTATTACAATTGAACATTTCCTGCGCCGGAAACAAGTACATGTACATGTACATGTATAATTATACATCATTTGCAAACACCTTTACAGTGTAGACCCAGATCACGTGACTCATAAAGTAGCGCTCTGATCAAGGTTTGCGGTGTATGTCATATTTATGATTATTTTGAGGAATACAGATGAATAATAACGATGTTTACAGACCTATGTTTTCAAATATACATGTAAACTATACATGTATACAGTCAGGACTCAATACAATGGCACAGTTCGTTCCCAACAAAAGTGTCGTTGTAATGAATTTGTTGTTATATTGAATTATGTACATATATATAGCTTTATGCAGGTTCGTTCCCGTGGAATTTGTGTCGGTAAGTGAGAATTCCGTTGTAACGGATGTCGTTGTATCGAGTCCTGACTGTAGAGAACATTCCATTCGGAAATTCAACAGTAAAAGGATTCAACTAAACTAGTCACCTAAACCCTTTCCCCAATAGAAGCGCCTTTTAGCGAATATGATTTATTCCTCCGCTGAAAAAAATAGTTCCACTTTAATCAGTCATGAATATCTATTATAGGGAATATGTTTTATATTCTAGCACATGATATCTTAAAGCAGGCTGAAAGTAAAGCAGAATGCGCCTTAAGGCGCATTCTGCTTTTCTTTCAACCTACTTTAAGAAGTCACCTATATTCAATAATAGAAATAGACTTTACAGGGTTAAACCCCTTCACTGACACGACACCATCAATTTTAATCAATTGTCGTCTGCTCTTTTTTCTCAACTTCAAATTGTAGGTTAATTGGCTATTGAAATACGTGTCAAACAGTTTTGATCCTACCTCAGACGCCGCGTAACGTGCCATTTGATCAGGATCAAAAATGTTTGAATATAATTACTGCACTCGGGGTTAGGTAGTATGTCTTGGGAGGTTAAACCCCTTTTATTGCTTTCTGAAAATTAGGAATTGTGATTCAAATTAATCGACATGAGTACCAAATAGTTCGGAACCTGATCAGACGCCGAGTCACCCAGCGTCTGATCAGGATCCAAACTGTTCGTATATATGAATGAACTCGTCATAATGCGGTGAATGTGAGTCTAGGTCAATGTGACACTTTGAAGCTTTTGAACATTTGACTTTCTATTTCAGGTTCCATTATCTAGACTAAATCTAACATTACAGTACTTTTTATACATGTAGATGTAACAGATAAGCTTTAACCCTATCTCACTGTCAATGGAGACAAAAAGCGCATTTGCTAACAGTTTGGATCCTGATCATAACGCGGCGTCTGATCAGGATCCAGCTGTTTGACATTAGTTTGAAATTTTCGTCGGTCATACTTCTTTTATTCTTACGTTTAAACGATATTACAGACGACAATGTTGAAGCAGACGACAATGTCGCCGGCGGTGATGGGGTAAAAACCTTACGATTATTTTGGAAATAAAAGGAATAATATACAGTGCTCCCTCCCGACAACGGCCCTCTCAAAAACGACCCTTGCCACAGTTCCCTAAAAAGGACACTTATGTGTAACGCCTTTACTGCTACCATATCGCCAGCTTAAAATTGTCGTTTGCTGATTTATCTCAAAGTTACATATTGGACATTTTGACAGAAAAAAAACTTATTTACGAGTGACAAACAGCTTGAATCCAGACCAGACACCGCGTTACGCGGCGTCTGATCTGGATTAAAGCTGTTTGCAAATGTTTACCAATTTCCCTCCCTATAACGACTCCCTCCGAACAACGCACACACTTTTGTCTCTCATTGGGTGTCTTTGTAGAGAGGGAATGCTATACAGTCAAACTGGTGTTTAAATGTCCAATTTACAGTACAAAGTTAGCTGTCATTATTGCGGGAAGCAGATGAATGCTGGACATAAGTAAAGCAGAGAGCTCATGAAGGCGCTTTTTGTTTTACCTTTGTCCGTCATAAAGCAGTAACAGGCCTCAACATTTCATAATGGAATTGTCGCTTAAGACCTTTACTACATTATCCTGGATCAGGATTAAAAGTGTTAGTCACTAATTACGATTATTGCTTAACCCATTTACGCCCAGTGGATTCTTCCATGTTTATATATTGGATTAATCCATTTTTTATCAAAGGGATGCCTGGTCAAAATATTCATTTTGTTTTATATTGAAATTCGTATCAGCAACAGTGTAGACTCTGATCAGACGCCGCATGCGGCGTCTGATCAGAGTCTACACTGTTTGCCTATGTTCCATATATGGGATCGTGGGCACTAATGGGTTATAAAAGTTTAGAAATAAAGTTAGATGGCAATTGTTTGACTGTATTCGGATTGTACATCGTCCCAATAAGGTCAGAAGGGTGTCCCCGGTATCCTCTGAACTCACTGACCCCTGTAACAGACCAGTCAAATTTACAATGAAATCTTATCCATATTATGACTACATGTATATGGGATTGTTTCTAAATCATGTTTAAAAATGACAAACAGTGCAGGCTTTTGTTAGATGGACTCCTTCAGGACCCTCCGATCTTGGTCTGCATTGAAAGCTGTTTGCACATGACAGGTCATATTTCACACATACAGCAGAACCCCTCCAAACCGGAACCTCTAAATATCGGAATTCTCTCTTAACCGGACAAAATATTTGGTCCTGTTTCCAACCATTCTTTATTTTAACCCACTACACCATAAAAACGCATTTCTACATATTTGGTTATTCATACACATAAGAAAATAGTTCCACTTTGTATATTCTAGCAAATGATAGTTTAAAGCAGGTTGAAAGGAAAGCAGAATGCGCCCACACATGTCCGGTTAAGATGGGTTTCCCTGTATACTGTAAAGGACGCGGCTCGCCGCCATGGTTGGAATGACTGTTACCCAGATAGACATTGGACAAGTCGTTTTAACTAGTTCACTGCCATGGCAACATCAGCTTTAAACAACAAATTATACATAAACAAGTTTAAGAAAAAGACTGCACACAAACTGGCTGAATAAATCTTAAGAAACAGACCTTAAAATAGACTGGATAACTGTCAAGAAATAAACTATAAGATTAAACTTTAGATTCACTGATATGTCAAGACTTTAAATATACTGGCCGACCAAATGTCAAGACACTTACTGTTAATAAATCGGCGACCAAATGTCAAGTTGCAAAATTAAATAAACTGGCAGACTAAATGCCAAGATACGAACATTAAATAAACTGGCAGACTAAATGTCAAGATACAAACATTACATAAACTGACAGACCAAATGCCAAGATACAAACATAAAAAAACTGGCCGACCTAATGCCATGGAACTTACTGCAAATGAATTGGCGACCACATGTCAAGATACAAACATTAAATAAACTGGCAGCCCAAATGTCAAGATACAAACATTAAATAAACTGGCAGACCAAATGTCAAGATACAAACATTAAATAAACTGGCAAACTAAATGTCAAGATACAAACATTAAATAAACTGGCAAACTAAATGTCAAGATACAAAAATTAAATAAACTGGCAAACTAAATGTCAAGACATAAACATTAAAAAAACTGGCAGACCAAATGTCAAGATACAAACATTAAATAAATTGACAGACCAAATGTCAAGATACAAACATTAAATAAACTGGCCGATCAAATGTCAAGATACAAACATTAAATAAACTGGCCGACCAAATGTCAAGATACAAACATTAAATAGACTGACATACCAAATGTCAAGAAACAAACATTAAATAAACTGACATACCAAATGTCAAGATACAAACATTAAATAAACTGACATACCAAATGTCAAGAAACAAACATTAAATAAACTGGCAGACTAAATGTCAAGATACAAACATTAAATAAACTAACAGACCAAATGTCAAGGTACAAACATTAAATAAATTGACATACCAAATGTCAAGATACAAACATTAAATAAACTGACATACCAAATGTCAAGATACAAACATTAAATAAACTGACCGATCAAATGTCAAGATACAAACATTAAATACACTGGCAAACTAAATGTCAAGATACAAACATTAAATAAACTGGCAGACCAAATGTCAAGATACAAACATTAAATAAAATGGCAGACTAAATGTCAAGATACAAACATTAAATAAACTGGCCGACCAAATGTCAAGATACAAACATTAAATAAACTGACATACCAAATGTCAAGATACAAACATTAAATTAACTGACATACCAAATGTCAAGAAACAAACATTAAATAAACTGACATACCAAATGTCAAGATACAAACATTAAATAAACTGGCAAACTAAATGTCAAGATACAAACATTAAATAAACTGGCCGACCAAATGTCAAGATACAAATATTAAATAAACTGACATACCAAATGTCAAGATACAAACATTAAATAAACTGACATACCAAATGTCAAGATACAAGCATTAAATAAACTGACATACCAAATGTCAAGATACAAACATTAAATTAACTGGCAGACTAAATGTCATTTACAAACAGTATACCTGTGATGATTACACGTGTCATGTGCAAACAGTGTAGCTCCTGATCAAAGTGCTCATTAAGAAGCTCTCTGATCAGGATCTACCCTGTTTGTCATTGTGAAACATATTGTTAAAATCATCCCTAAATAGTCAACAATGGACAAGACGTATTTTTGAAATTGGAATAGTCCATTAAAAGTTTCAGGGATGAATGAGTTAAAGCAGACTGGATAACTTTTAAGAAATAAACTTTAAAATAAAACTTTAAATTCAATAAACTGGCCGCGAAAATGCCATGGAACTTAAACATTTAATAAACTGGCCAACCAAATGTCTAGATACAAACATTAAATAGACTGGCTGACAAAATGTCAAGAAACTTACTGTAAATAAATAGGCGAACAAATTTCAAGATACAGATATTAAATAAACTGGCCGACCAAATGTCTAGATACAAACATTTAATAGACTGGCAGACCAAATTTCAAGAAATTACTGTAAATTAATTACTATTAGCCACCAAATGTCTAGATATAAACATTAAATAAACAGGTCGACCAAATGTCATGAAACTTACTGTAAATAAATTGGCGACCAAATGTCTAGATACAAACATTAAATAAACAGGCAGACCAAACGATATGGGACTTACTATAAATAAATTAGCCATCAAATGTCAAGAAACAAACATTAAATAAACAGGTCCACCAAATGTCATGAAACTTACTGTAAATAAATTAGCCACCAAATGTCAAGATACAAACATTAAATGACAGTTCGACCAAATGTCAAGAAACTTACTATAAATAAATTAGCCACCTAATCGCAAGATACAAACATTAGATAAACAGGTTGACCAAATGTCATGAAACTTACTGTAAATTAATTGGCGACCAACTGTCAAGATACAAACATTAAATAAACAGGCAGACCAATGTCATGGAACTCAGTGTAAATGAATTGGCGACCAAATGTGAAGATACAAACACTAAATAAACAGGTTAATGAAATGTCAAGAAACAGACAAATAAACTGTTAAGTGAAGACTGTAAATGGACTGGGCGACCAAATGCAAAGAAACAGACTTTAAATAAACTGTCCGACCAAAAGTCCAGAAATAGACTTTAAAAATGTTAAGTCAATACACTTTAAATGATCTGGCCGACCAAATGCCAAGACACTGACTTTAAAACGGTTAAGTCTAGACACTTTAAATAAGCCAGTCGAACAAATGTAAAGAAACAAACGTTTACATTAACTGGTCGAACAAATGGCACCAAACAAACTTTAAATAAACTGATGGACCGCAGATCGAGAAACAGACTAAATAAATTGCTGTCAAATACCAAGAAACGGACTTTGAATAAACGGACCGATCATATCCCAACAAGCAAACTTTATTATGATTTATTAAAACAATATTTTAAATACACAGATGATATTGAATGAGTGTGTTTTCAGTATTGAATTTATTCAACGAGTTGGATAAAATAATATGTTGTGAGAATGCTAGCAGAATATCATTCATTTCCTCCAACGTGTTCAATATATTCAATGCTGAAAACACACGAAATCGGTGTTCCATTTATCTCAAACGAGGTAAATACCAAATGGCACAAAAATCCGAACGTTTTTACTTTTACTTTTTTCAGACGTTAGGGAAACGATTCGTCATAACTGTTATTAGGTTTTATTCGTCCATAGATAAAAACAGTATCAAGCTAGCTGAAGAAAAAACAACATAAGACAAGTGAAAACACTTCTTTTACAATATATTCAATTTTTCAATTAAACTTTAATACAAAAGTTTTCTTTGTTTTACTTTAAATTATCATTGGACCCTTAGTTTCGAATAATGTCATTATTGTAATATGGCGTTACTGTGAACTTAAAAAAGCGGCTGTTAGTACTAGAGCTCTACGTAAACTAATTTGCGGGACTGCTCGGGTGAGAGAGAAACGATATTAGACAAGTTGGACACTTGGAACTGTTTCGATCACTCGTGGTAATTGATGATTTACATTTGTCAAACTAGATTCTCTAAACTGATTTCATATTCGGAGTAGTAATACATTATTTCAGTGATTCGTAAATTAGTATATTATATGCACAGTGTGCCGTACGATTATTATTGCTCTGTATATTTTGCACGTTTATTTGATACACTGGGCTATCAAATGTCAAGAAGTAGACCTTATTTAATCTGACCGGGAAATGTCAAGATACAAATTTTAAATAATCTGACTAGACACATATCCTTGGTATTTTACAAGTAAATGTTCAAATGACCCGCTAACGAAAATATGCTTACTTTGTTCATTCTGATCCATTTATTGACATACTATAAATACGTGTACTATATTTTTAATAAACTTCTTTCTATTATTTTATCTAAACCTCTATTCCGGATGATGATTCATGGACGTTTACCTCCTCAACATTTCAGAGTTATTTAGTCCTATTCATTGCATCTTTAATTTTGTATTTCTTAAGCAAGAGATATTCTCGTCTTACTAAGCACATGTTTTACATGTTGAAGGAGTGGATCCATGTTTTAAAAAGTATGTGAGGGCATGAGAATCATTACTAATTTAGTGTCACTCACGTCTATGTCTTGAGAAATGTAGAAATGTCATAAAACAATTAGAGGATATTGAATGAGTGTGTATTTAGTATTGAATTTATTGAACGAGTTGGATAAAATAATATATTGCGAGCCTTGACAAGCAACATATAAATTTTACCCAACGATTTCAAAATATTCAATACTGAATAAAATTCAATATATCACATAAACAGCAATGACACAAATATCGGAATCTTCTTACTTTCACTTTTTTTCACCTATTAGGAAAACGATTCGCCATAAGTGTTATTAGGTTTTATTCATGAACAGGTAAAAACATTTATCAAACTGAAATAAAGAAAAACAACATGAGTGTTCATCACTTATAGAAAAAAGCATATATCAGACTAAAATAAAGAAAAACAACACAGGTGTTTACGAAAAGAAAACTATTATAACTCTTTTAACATGTGGACATTTTAAGTTATATTTAATCTGAAATCGTTCTTATTCATTAAAAATGACCATTTGACATTCAGTGTCGTTACGTCATTATTGTAAAATGGTGGTAATAATGAGTTACCGTTAGAAATTTAAAGAACAGATTTGTTCTGAGTCATTGCTAATACTAAAACTCTGTGTAACCTGATTTGCGGGACTCCTCGGGATGAAAAACAATAGGGCACTTGGCAATGTTTTTATCACTCGTTTTTGACAACTTTGAATATTGATTTTAATCTGAGTAAAAAACATTTAGGAGCCTGATCAAAAGCCGGATAACCTGACTCCACACTGTTTGCAGTGGACACAAGAGGTTTAACGTTGACATGTTTATTGGAAAAGAAATTACATCTTCCACACTGTCATAATTTTTAGCAAGATTAAACGCTGGATACTGTTTTCCCTCACTGTGCTTATAAAGATCCGCCACTGGTATAACCATCTGATAACCGAAATTTAACAAAACCACGACTTGTTAAAGTGATTTTAGCTGTTCGGCTAAGTTTTCCTAGACTGACCTGTTTTAGTTTATCGCCTGCCTA